>CM049392.1:15968552-16231052 GCA_026937815.1 Etheostoma perlongum | reverse complement strand
TTTTTGGTTTGTTGCCAACAGTGACGCGCCTGTGTGTTTGTCCTTCTTCACCTTCGCTGTCACTTTAATGGAGCTGAGGCCCACATAGCCCTAAATGACCACACCTGAAAGACAAGGGTACAATATGATGACATATGGACAGGACAAAACAGCAGTAAGTGCAGGCTGTCATCTGTTGATGCTGCTCATAATTAGTATGTAATCTCCCAGCCGACATCATGCTCTCAATTTGGGTCAGCGCCTCTGCTCTGATGTTTACAATAATGCGTACAATTGATCCTGCAACACAGGTCTCTGAGCCACTTTGCACAATCACTTCTCAGCACTTGACAATCGGTGTCAGGTAACTGTGTCCGCCACTGGAAATTCTGTAGGTAAACCAATCCATTAATACAGTCATTAGTTACACATTACAAACCCTTCATGAAGCATAACATATTAGAAAATATTAACACAATGGCTTTTGGTTCATCATATAAATATTAGATGGAGTTGTTTACACTCTCAGTTGGTTGATCTTTAACATGCAAAATGTTTTATGAAGGTTGGTTATACATTGAAAACATTCAGTTTAAAAAAACAAACTGAAGTAGCAGGCAACAGCAGGCAGTCCAGGACGAACAGTTATGTGGTCGTCAACTGGATGGTAAACTAAGCACAGCACTCAACAGCTTATTGGGGACACAGATCATGACTCTTTTTAAAATCACAGCTGCGGGGCACAACCACTTCTCCTCACCCTCTTGTTGGTAACGGCAGTGGTGACTGGTGAGTGGTGAAAACCCACACATAATGACCCAATACTACCTTAAGACATGAGGCTAAACACTGGAGTGATCAGTGACATCAAACAAGCTTGGCCCTTTGACATTTCACTTTCCCTAGAGCGACGTGTTTCTGTTGATGGATAATTAAAATGGATATAGTCTTCATATTAACTTTGATAGGACACGGATGATCTTTTTCACCTACTTCAAGTACAGCTGGTGTTCTGTCAGACTGCAGGGTCCTTGAATGTTTTATGAATGTGGGTGTAGTTCAGTGAGGAATTGGAATCACATAATCCCCTCTCTGCATGGGACTCTTGTTGTTTCCTCAAGATGTCAAGACTTCAAGGTCCACCCCACATGAGCAATGACATGGTGAACACTGTACAGGGACATGGCTCACTACAAGAATGGAAGATCGTCTTATAATGTGAAGCAGTATGATTGCAATAAAAGCCTTTCTTTTGTGTTTTGAGCAGAAACATCCTCTTTTGTAAACACATTTTTGTTGTTATTATAGACCATTTAATGTAATATGATTACACCTGGAATCTCAGACATGCATGGCATAAACTTTTGCTCCTCAGTAGGCTGATATCTAGATGGTATAACTACCTCCTGATAGACCTTTGCAGATTAAAACAATATGCCCAACTATTCTTTTACTGTCAAATGTGTTAAAAAAAGATCAATAAAACACTGTAATAATTTGTGGCTGTAGGATCTGTAAAAACATCAAATAACAAAATAATTAGTTTGCCTGTGGTGCCACCTTGTGGAATAGATCTAGACTGCCTATAAGCTATTTTAAAAGAACCGAATTTGTAATGTGGATGCATTTAGAAAGCTTATGTAACATATATGCTGTGTATTTTATTCAGTACTTAATCCCTATCTCAAAATATATATTCATAATCCCAACCAGATATATTAAAATCCAACATCTAATCCCATCACCATGATGCTGTGTGAAACATCTTCTTAGAGGCATTTTGTTTGGCATTAAAAGAGAAGACTAGCAGTTACATTTTTATTTGATTGATGCTTCTCCTGCTGCTACTGATTTATCCTTGTTGATTCTATTTTACTTTGCATTTGATTGCTCTAACTCTTGATCTACATGTAAATGGACTACACAAAACCATGTGTGCAATGTTTCCTCAAACTGTGGCTGTTTTTTAAGAGCTAAAGCAAAGAAAATGTTGAATCCAAGCACCTTTACTTGAAAATAGAATAAAATGTGCAGATTTGGATATGTCACAGTAGGAAAGACACAAGTGCAAATAATAAAAATGATTGATGGCTGAATTCCATTTAGCTGCTTCAGTTTTAGGGTCTTGCTATTGTGCATGCTGACTTACTGACTGGGGCACTTAACTAGAGCAGAGCCATTGTTAATGTTATAAGCTACACCTGGCTTTTCCTACCATGACAAGTCAAACATGTCTGCATGGTGGCTCAGTGGTTAGCACTGCTGCATGTTTGCATGGGTTGCACTGGTTAGGATGGGATACATGCAGAGGATACATTCCTTGTATGTGTACATGTACTTGGCAAATTGAAGGAAATAAAGAAAATATACAGTATATATTACATGTCTGCTGTGAAAAAGGGCCTATTGGATCCATGGAATTTCCCAAAGAACTAGTGAAACCGGCAACAATTCAGCACAACCACCTGAACTGAAGGCTGTTTACTGTCACACAGCACGCAGACTCTGAAAGGCTCGCCTGAAAAGATGATCAATCAAATGTCAGGAAATCTTTTTATCAATGAAGGGGTATTAAAATGATTGAAACCGTAAAGGTCACATCTTTTCATTCCTCTGTAAAATCAGGACCGGTTCTAATAAGGCGGAGATGAGACTGGAGCCTTGGGGATACGTGAAGTGTCTGGGATTCATCTCGTGGGAGGAATGATGGACTTCTTGTCTTTGCAAGAGGCAATTCTGGTGGAGTCAGCTGGAGCAGATATCACAGGATAGATTATTATTGAGGATTCACAATATCTGAGGGTTTACGTGAGGTTAGTATTAAATCTGCTTTCCTTCTCTCTTGTGTTCTCCTTAATTCCACCATCACAAGACTCTAGAGGAACAAAGAAGATCTGAACAAAATGCAGCTCATTCTTTATGTGTTGGAGAAACTACTTAATATAGGAATGTTTGGAAGAAGATGAACTACAGAACAGCTACTATAGTTTTCTGAGCAGGTGCTGCTTTTAAAAAGAAATTTCAACTTCAGATAAATTACAGCATATTAGTATGTATGTATTATTTGAAACACTGAAGGGCAGAAGTAAAGGTTGTTTATGGCACTTGACCTGCTTGCAAGGTGCATGAAGGAGGTAAACAATGTCAAAAGGCAGCAAAACATGAAATATTAATAGTAACTCGTATGACCATGATGAAGGCCACAAGCTGAAATATCTTGGTCTGATAAAGTGTTCCTGGACTTCACACACACACACACATCTATCTATCTCTTAAAATGCAAGCAAGGTCCATTGTATTGCAATTATTGCACTCTTCAATGGTCTTAATGAGTTTGGATGCAAACAGAAACCATCTACATCAGGACATTTATGCCAGGTTACAAGATAAAACTGCATACATTTCCCAAACCTTAGTCAAATTAACAGTTTAAGCCTCAACTCCAGTTTTCCTTTTAATAAGTGGTTTAAAATACAATTCATGCCCAAAATGAACAATCTTTCATTTTTGAAAGCCCAAAACCCTAGCTCATTTAGTTCCATCTTTCACCTGAGCTGTTTGTGACTTAATCCTCTCAATATAGTAATGATCAAGGTGATGTAGACAACTAGACATAAGTGTCTTCAAGACAGAGTCTGTGAAGCTTGAACTTGATAGAAACTATTACAGTTGTATGCCGGTATCCAGTGAGTGCTGGTTTGTTTTTATTGAAATTGGTAAATATCTCAATCCAATCTGCCTTAAAAATGGAATGGTGGAAGCCTCCTTCCACTGACAACAACCTGATTACATTTTCTCCCTTTTAAAACATATTGACATGGTCATACATGGCTGAAATGTTGCTCATCTGGGAAACAACAGTCCTGTGCAAGCTTTCCACAACTGCTAGATATGATAAATGCATGACATTTTAGTGATAGTGGCGTAGAACCCAAGGAGGGCTTGGTGCACCACTATAGCTTATCACAATACAGTTGCAATATTCTTCTTGTTGATGAATATGCAACAAGTCTGTGGATGTTTATGTAACGACTGGCAGGCGAGTGAGCTTTACTCTTCAACTGTGTCCTTCTTGCTGGTCTCCTGTCCTTCAAAGATGGGGTACTTGCTCTCCACTTCTGCCCAGGTCAATCTGCCGTTGGCCAAATCCCGAATAATCACAGGCAACTCGCTGACCTAAAGAGAAAAATTACTTTATTTGATTGTGTTAAATTGTGTATAAGTACATCTAAAATACTGCTGTGTTTAATAAACTCTTGAAGCAGTGGCAAGCTCCTAACAAGGGAATGCTTCTCATTTTCAACAGAATTACAGTCAAGATGGGAAATATACAAACAAGATGAATTATTATGTAAGAAGAGGTAATAAATACACAAAGAAGGTCCACACCTGGGACAACAAACACGGCTACATTGTATAGTAGAAAAGAGTCACTGCACAGTATACATGATGAGTAGTGAAAGAAATCCCGCCAGCAGCCCCAATACTGCGGCTTGTTATTATTTAGAACCCAATACACAATCACTGTAGTCCCACATAACAAAATGGAAAAAATCTGAAACCTAACAATGTGCTACAGGTGTTGTTATGTACATAAAGCCTGAGTGAAATGTGAGCAGTTTTGTGTCCTGTGTAGACAGCTGTATTGATTTAAGATTAAGTCTGTGCTAGGGGGGCACGATTATGGCCAAAATGATAATGATTATTTTGATCAATATTGTGATCACGATTATTTGTTGATTTTAACCAAAACAAATTTTATCGTCACATAGGCTCAGAGAGACGGCTGACTCATTATGAACGGGTCCAGCACGGGTTGAATGGCGGATACACACATCATGTGTATGAAATGTCTGTATCGTCACTGCGCTGCATTTTTATGAACTATAATATTCTGGCCACGGGTTACATCTCTGGCCCAGGTCCAGCAGCCTCCGTCTCACACGCTATTACTCTACGAACTGAAGTTGGTTGCATTCAATGACTTTGTGTTCTTCGCCGTGGCTTTACAGTAGAAATGTAACGCAAAATTAAACCATATCCATATAACAACATTGCAGCGGCAGCGAGGACATTATGTGCACCAGTGCGTCCTAGAGGAAAAATATTACTCGCGCCCTAGAGCCCTGCTAGCTAACAGACGCTAACTAGCATCGCCACCGACTAGCACTGCTCACTGCTGTTGTCTGACTAACAGATGGGACAAATTGTTGCGTTTACTGGTAAACTGGTAAACTGGTAAACCTTGAGGCCGTCGTATAACCGACTGCTATCTGTTGAATTTTCCTCACGTTACTCTGTCCTCTGTGACTGTCTACATCTAGAAACTAAGCTGCGCGATGCAATGAACAACTCGGACTGGCACATGAGCATACAGGGGTATACAGAGCGGTAGATGCGCTATGCAAACAAAAAAAAAGTGTTCTATGAAATGACGCATTAAAAAAACAAACAAAAAAAACGCTCTATCACGAAAATTTGATCGTGGGAAGTCAAAATTGTGATTGTGATTAAAATTTGATTAATTGTGCGGCCCTAGTCTGTGCCATGCCATGTGCTCATGCGTCATGTGTAGACATGGTGTGACATGGTGCTCAGTCTCATTAACGCAAAATTCCCTTGACATTTCCGCTGGACGAAAGATCACGTGCACACAGAGTAAACCGTTGCTACAGTCACTTGTTCTGTTGCTATATACAGTTTTTACACACCTCAACTAGAAAAAAAGAGCCATCTTATATCACATGGTCAATGTTATGCATTTACAGAGAAGCAAAACGTCCATTAACCCCACAGCTGAGTGAGGATTGTGTTTATCAGTATCCATTGTGATAGATTTTACCGGCTTAAGTTGGAGAGTGACTAAAGCATCAAAATGTTTCCCGGTTGAATCATTTCATCCCCTTAATGCATAGCGCCCTGTGCACATGCAAAAGTGACAGTCCATAGTAAGTGTATCTTATAAATAAATACTGTATAAAGAGTATCTAATGCAGAAAGTATCAGTTGAACCTAAACAAGGGAATTTGTGCTGTACCTCGGCCCTGATCTGCCTCATTGAGTCGCGGTCTCTCAGCGTGGCTGTGTGAGGCGTCTTGTTCACTGTGTCGAAGTCAATGGTTATGCCAAACGCCACCCCGATCTCGTCCGTCCTGGCGTAGCGCCTGCCAATGGATCCTGCAGAGTCGTCCACTTTGTAAGACACACCGTTTTTGGTCATTGCCTCAGCTAACAGGGAAAAAGAGAGAGAGAGAAACGTTAACCAAGACAGCAGCAACAGTACATCCCTCCTCACAGACAGAAAAAGAACATGCATGTTATCATTATGTCACTTACATAATTCCTTCACGAAGGGCATGAATTCCTGGTTTTGACTCAAAGGCAGGACGGAACATTTGTATGGAGCTACAGTAGCAGGGAAGCTGAAGTACTGGAGGAAACAGAGGTTGTAGTAATGAAGAAAACAAGCTCTTAAATGAAAATAAATCACATGATCAATCATGAAATTTAAAAAAAAGGTAAGGCTTTTACCATAAGGCAGCTGCTGCTATGTGACATGTATTAAGTGTTAATTAAGTCGCTAATGTCTAATCTGCCAACTTGCTTGAGAAAACTGTTTAAATCTAAATCTGTCAGTGATTATCTCTTACATATTGCAAGGTAAAAATGGATAGTAAGGATGGACGCAGGACAACACATTCGACAACACTAGATGGCATAAAGAAACAGAAATAATGTATTATTTCATAGATAACATCGTCCATGTTGATCCAGACTACCGACTTACCGTTCTTTGTTCATCACCTTCTCTTACATGGAACGTGTGCTCAAAGATGGTGTACATGATCCTACCAATGCCAAAAGAGGGCTCAATCACATTGGGAACAACTTCTTCCACTGTGGACGAACAAGACAGACAGAAGATGTGTGTTAGAGAAACTCCAAGGATGCCAACAAAAACTTTCATACGAAAGGATATGTTTTCAATATGGTCCCAAGATGGTCAAAGACAAAAAACAAGAAATACATATAAAGCTTAACAGAAAAATGAATAAATCTCACCATGCAGTGTCTTCTGGAATCGCTTCACACTGACCATGTCCTTTGTGAGTTTGAAGGACTTGCCTTCTGACTCGATGGTGAATTCTCTGTGGAGTAAAAAAATAACACACTGAGTGTGCTGCAAATGACAAACCACGTTTTATCAGGGACCCATACATACTGCATGACTGCGGAAAATAGCACTCACCCAGACTCATTGAGCAGCTGCTCCTTTTCTGTAATGAAGCACTCGTCACACACAGACAGATACTCCATGGCTATCTTAGCATCCTTCTTATACGCCTTCCCAATGGTTCCTTTGTTGGGCTCAAACTGGACGACATTTACAACTTTGTGTGGAGAAGTTAAGGAGAATAACAAGGCACCCGAGTGCTTAAAATGTTCTTTGTTGTTTGATGGTACAAGGCTTTTCTTTTGCAGTCTTAAAAGCTGCGACAGTTTAAGGATATGGGTTCTTTTAGGGGCTTTTCAGCAACCAAAGGGACCTTTGTAGCTCGTGCATGACATTGAAGATCAAAGCAAGACCGGTCAGCACATCCCACGATTTCAATCCAGCCCTGCAACAGACATACATTTACTTTGAGCAAATGTATGCAGACACCCTGATGAGCCATAAGAAAACACTGCAATGGAACGTACGTAGGAAGTTTTGGCTTCGGCGTCCCAGCAGTCACAGGCGTAGTGAGCCATCTCGTTGTCCATGTGCTGTCGGAAACGCAGCTTGTCTTTGGCGATACCTACTTTAGTAAGGTAGAGGTAGATCCTCCCAATGAAATATCCCAGGACGGAGTTATTGATCACTCCCTTTAAATGAGACATGTGCAAGTTCATTCTTGTCCTTTAAAACAGTAGTTGACACAAAAAAAAAAAAACTTAACTCAAGGTCCACTAAATGGCTAATAAATGGATCTTGAGTTATAATTGTTTTAGTCAAAACTTATTTGCCTAAAGCCCCTTTTGGAGATCACCTTTATTACAGGATTATATTCAGTGTTATAAAACTACAGCTGAGCAATATGTATCAATATTAAACAAAATCATATTTCATCTGGGATTTCAGTATTTAAAAATCTTAATTGAAGCAATTTTCTGGTTCCAAAAACACAACAACAGCTAAGAAGCAACTTTCTGAGCTTATGTTACTGAGTTTTAGGAGTAAATATCTGCTGCATACACAGACTCATCTCTAAAACGTTATTATAGTATTTTTATAAAGTGATTCCCACCTGCTCCACAGCTTCCCCCAGCTTCATGATATGTGCAGACTGGCCACTAGTCTGAGCTTTGGAGGAGTATAACGTGATGTCCAGGTCCGCTACACTGGAGAATTTAGGGTGGACCTTCTCATTTGGATCCACAAAGTGCTCAATCTCAGCCATGGTGAACTCTCTGCGTAAAATGGGGAGCAATTTTAATGTCATGTGTCACATCTCTACGAGCACAGACACAAAATAATTTTCGAGAACAATGAGGCAACACGGTGGATCTCTCACCTAACACGAATGAGTCCAGAGCGAGGAGAGATCTCGTTCCTGAAGGAGTTTCCTATTTGAGCAGCAGCAAAGGGCAGTTTTCCCTGGTTAAACTCCAACAGACGCTTGAAGTTGAGGAAGATTCCCTGAGCAGTTTCAGGCCTCAGATAACTGCAAGTTTAGATTAAATCAATCACTCAACAATGATAAAAACGTGGCATCAAGGAAAAAATCTCCACAGTATTAACGTTTTTTTTTTAACCCGGCATGTTCCCCCCTGGTCCAATGGACGTCTGGAACATCAGGTTAAAGGAGATGGGAGGTGTGAGGTCATTTCCTGTGGTGGGTGACTTGACGTTGTACTTCACAAAGAGATCGGTTAGCTCTTGCTGGGTGAAGTTGTCCATCTTTAAATTATAGTCGAGACAGTAAATCATTAAACACGCTGCCGGAAACAGATTTTCCACACAATCCCTCAAAAGAGAATTTTGTCTCAGGTCACACACGGACCTGAGTGGTGACTTCCTCCATCTCCGCCTTCTTCTCTGCTGTACACTTCTTATCAGACATCAGCTTCTGGAGGTGGGCTGTAGGACACAGACACATGAAAACAATGCTTTCAGAAATGGGTGATAATACTGAACAGACAACAGATTTTTTTTTTTTTAAATAAATAAAAGATGATTTTATTCGACCTACAGTGTGAAAATTAGCTAAAAACGAATTATGTTGTCAAATCAGTTGACATTAGAGCCCAACCAATATATCGGTGGGTTATATTAGGCATTTCAGACCTTTAATTTATTTTGATTATCATATTATTTTACTGAGAACTTATAAATAGCTGCAAATAACTAATGTTAGAGAAATCTGTTTTATAACATTTCTGGATTATTATTTTTTTTAAATATACATTGGCCGATATATCGTCATATCGGATTTTTAAATAACCAAATGGTTGTATTGGTCGGGCCCCACTTGACATATCTCCAATAATACACAACCTGACTCAACAAATTCTCATTATATAATATTTTCATGTTTCATTATGTCATCTGAATCAATTAGACTCCAAGTCTTGCAGCAACCAACATGTTCTCCAACAGAGTGAAAAATGTGTTATTTCCCTTGCCGGATCAATATAGTATACAAATTATTATAATAACAGATATAATAATAATAATAATAATTATTATTATTATATCTCTTTTTTCTGCTGGATTTTTGGCACAGTCTCTTTGATCCTAGCAGCTTGCATTGCTATGAAAGCCCTGTGTCATTTCTGCTGGTCCAGCCACTTCCATTCTCCCTCAGGCACAACACTGATACTCAGAGCTTGGCCATCCAGCAGCAGCCACTGACAACAAGTTTGGACTGCTTCCATCCCACCCTCTGCAGAATCCCATGAATAATACACATGAATATTTACAAAGACCTCTGCTGAGGTTGTTTTTAGTATGACTAATCTTTAGTTTGCACTATAGTGGAAGCCAATTCTCTAAATATACCCAGACACACATGGAGATTTACAAAAGGCGTACCTTTGAGGAGGTGGTCAGCCCTGAAGCATTCGCCATTCTTGACATCTTTCACCATGTAGTCAGCAAATTTGTCCACATGTCCTGAAGTCCTAAATAACAGGACAAACAAAAACACCTGACTTGAAACGTGTTAAAAGAAAACCTATTAATGTTTCATTCCATTCAATCAATCAATGTATCTGCAACCGGGCTATGGAAGACTGCTATAGTGGCAGCTCCATGCATAAAATCGCAGAATCAATATTGCGCCTCTTTACAAAACCCCACAGTTCAGAACTTTGTATCCGACTACAGGAACCACAAGGCACTTTGTTCAGCAGTTTCTAACATTATAAATTAAATATACATAAGCGATAACAAAATACTGCTCAACACCCGTAGAAGACATTCTATGACAGTAAGGACTTTTAGTTCAATTCTTACACATCAAACACATTTGAATCTGCAATCAAGAGCATTAAAAGAACACGTACTTGAGGACAGGCTCAGGGGTCAGCATGGTGCAGTCGATCTCCAGGATCTGCTCCTCCTGGATGAAGTGCTGCCTCCAGGCCTGCAGGATGTTGTTCTTCAGGGCACAGCCCACAGGGCCGAAATCATACAGGCCGCTCACACCTGAGGAGCATTACTGCATGGTAACAGAATGCTTAACAACTATGTGTATGGTGATTTACGTGCAAACCAAAACTTTTACGTTCTCAACATTAGCTTTAACTTCAGACTTTCCAAGTCTTACCTCCATAGATGGCAAAGGCCTGGTCGTAAAAGAATCGCCTCTTGAGGGTGTCCTCCATCTTGGTTCTGTCAACAATGTCATCTTTGGGTTGTAATGACAGTTCCTGTAAATGAGAATTACATTTATACCGTTCTTGACACCATGTAACCAGCAGATGTGCCCACAATGTCCTAGGAAAAAACAAGGAAAAAAAATATCTGACATTTTAACAAATGTGTCACAAATGTTTCAACGGGTTCCAGACAATGTATCTGCAACCGGGCTATGGAAGGCTTCTACAGTGGCAGCTTACGGGCATGAAATTGCAGAATCAACATGCACCTGTTTACAAAAACCCACAGTTCAGCACTTTGAAGTTAGCTGTAGGAACCACCAGGGAGCAGTTTCTAACATTATCATCAATAGATATACATAAACAATCACCACCCACAGAACACATGATATATCACAGATAAGGACTTTTGGTTTAATTCCTAGATATTATGATGACAAAAACACATTTGTATCCACAAAAAACAAAAAGCACTGAGCATCTACTTGAGGACAGGCTCACACAGGTTATAATACGGTCAGGTTACAAAACGAGTTTAAGATAGAGTTAAGTTTTAGGGCCAGGATCAATTTAGGAATATCTGAGCATTGAAATTCATTTTTGATCTTTTAAGAACAATCTTATGACACTGCTGTTGGTGCTTTCAACCGCATCTCGTAGTTGTCATTTAGCAAATAGAGCTGGCTCAGGTATCATTACGTGTCTTATGTTTAGAATATGGTCACTTGACACAAAATGGTCTTACTCTTACGCAGGGTGAGATAGTAACCCTTTCTGAAGACAGATGTGCTTTAAAGCTCTGAGAACTAGTAGTAAGTGGACATTTGAGCTTGGATTATTATGTTACATATATATTTTTTTTAAATAATTTCCATGTTTGATATCAGATTGAATACATCCTTTAATCAAATGCACCATGATGTCAAACGCCTGCATCCATTTCCCAGCCTGCTTTTCAACATGGTGGGTTGACACAATGGAACAAAGGTGTTGGCAGAAAGTGCATCAATATTTGCAGCACAGCCTGGCTATTAAAGGGAGAGCTGACAAGTGGGATGGTGAATAGGCATCTACAAGCCTATTTCTCATGTAATTTTTTTTATTTATTTTAAAAAACAACTAATTATCTTAGGCTTGCCAAATCATGTAGGCTTAAGGTTTCTTATTCACCAATCAGATTCAATTAATTGGATTCAAATCCACAGTTAAAGTGCACTCACCTTGGCCTCCAGAGTTCTCTTCCTTGCTTTAAGTTCAGCCACAGCTTTAGTGACATCCACATCAGGAGCTCCATCCTGTTTCATTTGGCGCACAAGGTCCCCCTAAAACAGAGTGGTGGGCTTGAGACTCGCATCCAGAAAACCCTGAGCCGGCTACAACTACTCTTCAAGCCTTTTAGTAGCATTAAGTTCGCATTTTCTTTTAACCCCACCCTGCTCACAAATGTCTGCAACAGCAGAGAATTGAAACGTGGCAAAGGGCGCAGACATGACTGCCAGTTAGCGTTAGCGGTTAGCTAGCAATGGCTGTCCTCTTTCATTGACAGCTTCGTAATCAGCCGGTCAGGCTAGTCGGTTAGCATGCTGACTGTGCCCCAGTCAGAGGCAATACAAATAAATATAATCCTAAACAGACCGACTTAGTCCACATCAGTTGATAGTATGAGATAACAAGTGATACCTGTTCTTTGACTGCAAGCCTCAAAGGAGCGAGAATTTCTTCAATGTTGCCAGCCATGGTTTGTCCTTCCGCCAGCTGCAGCCACAGGCTTTTCTTTTTCTTTTTACACAAGCAGACCGACGTTGAAAACGGCCTGTTTTTGGGAGGGTAGCGGAGCGACTGCCTAACAAACCGGACCGTAGACACCGGACAGAAGGCGGAAATCTCAGTGCTGGTCCTCAGCAGTGCTGATGCTGCGCTACGAAGCATGGACCGCCGTAATGCGAGAAGAGAATGATGAAATCTCTGGAAATGTGTAAACACAGCTTCCGCTCCGGTCAAGCACTTTCACTACGACCGGCAAAGACGACATATCAGCAGATTCGTCAAACACATTCATACATGAAATAAACAAAATAAAATTGTAGATTATTGTAATTATGATTTAGTGGCCCATTACTTTGTATCTCCTAAACCTTTATTTCATAATTTTCACTTATTGCTGGTGGAAATGCGTTTAGAGGTTTGAGCATACAGATTATAAATTAAAGGAAACTGAACCAAACTGTTGGTTTTGTCGTGTTAATTTATGTTACAATGTTATTGTAATGTATTTTGGAGAAATGCAAGATTGACAAATTATTATCTGCATAATAAAAGTACTCCATATTAAAACAAAGTAGCCGACTTAAACTTAATGCTTACCTGTTATCTGTTTGATCTGTTGAATAACGTGTGAGATGAGTCAAATTAAAATGTTTACTTTATTTCAATGTGCTACTTTTTACAATCATGTGTTTATTTGTGTATATCTATATATATATATATATATATATATATATATATATATATATATATATATATATATATATATATATATATATATATATATATATATATATGCATTTTAAAACATGATATATCGCATTGTGTGTATATATGGCAACTATAGTTGCAATTAAGTTTAATGGGACATAAGTGACTATATGCCTTTTAATTTTAAGCACATTTGCAACAAACACATTTCCTAGGAATTTATAGGAATTTAATTTAATTAGTAAGTTTAATGGAACCTTTATTACATTGTGGATAAACCTTGAGTGCTATTTAATGTCAACAGAAAGTGACATTTATTCCACCTATTCTCTGAGAAGGATCCATTTTAGGTTTGAGATTACAGAGCAGCCCTTTAATGTTGATTATCAGTTTTGACCGCTAGATGGCGCCAGATGGGTCATCATTACTGTGAAGCCCTACAAGAAGCCCTTGGCACTTGAACAGGACGCTATGCTGCAAGATAGCCCACTGATAAAAAGTAGAAATTCTGACGTAAAACCAAGACTGGGCTGACAATTAGGCAAAGTGGGCAACTGCCTCAGGGCCGCAAAGGAAAATGTGCACATTTGTCTAGGTATATCAGGCCTATTTATATATTTTTGGGGCATTTTAAACCAAAATTATTTTGTTTATTGAATATTAAAATTACTGGGTCTCTATGCATAATATAACTCTGACATTGTAGTCTGTTGTATGCACAAGTAGTGGGAGGAACTAGGGTGTCAAAAGAGTCCCAGCAACTGATATGTGCTCTGGGACCACTCATTGGGTTAATTCGGCCATGCAGGATGCATGTAATAATAACCTGTTAATAAAGGTGCACTCTCCATTGAACGGTTGGACAGATGGTATTTGCTTACTTTAGTCTATATGGCAGAAGATACATTTTTGTCTGAGCTTCCTGGATGATGCAACAGAAAGCCCTTGTTTCAGACAACACAATTTACCACTCAGACTGTGCAGAAACATGCGCCTCCCCTTGCTTCCCGGGCAGTTTAAGGGAGCCTGAAGAGAAAAGGGAAAACAGTCCAGAGTCAGTGCGGATCCACAGCTGGCTGCAGGAGGAGAGCTGTAAGTTACGTGTCAATATGGAAGAAGTACTGGCGCCTTTCCGGGAGGCTGTGAGGGAGCAGGTGAGATTTTCTGTCTGCTCACACACCTGCAGAAACACAAAGAAGACATTACGTAATTACTAGCATGCAGCGACTCCATTGACAACTATCGACTGATTGAAGAGTTTTTTTAAGCATGTTATATGCTTCAAAATATTTCTTTCTATAATTTTACAAACAGAAATAACACCAACTATTTTAATTTTAACTTATAGCAGCATGGCATACTGTATTTTCCCAGTCTATAGGCTATCACGGTAAAAACACATTTTTGAAATGAAAACCATTTCAAATGCAAAATGTGACCTTTGTTTGGCTACATTGTTCCAACAGGTTCCACATTGAATGTTCTTCAGTGACCAGAAATTAGAGCCTCATGGCGTGAAAACAAAAATGAAACTTAAAATAGATGGATACTGCTTCAAGCAAGTAGGCCTATTTTGGACTATAACACTTTATAACAGATTTATAATAGATTATAAATATATTTTAATAAACAAGCAAAAACTACGGGTGTCTTCTATAATAGCAATTCTTTTTTATATACAGGTCATGTGTATGAACGAAAGATTAGTTTGTTTTTATTACAGAAAGGACAAATGCAAATATAAAACAATTATAAGGTAAATGTTTTTCTCTGAGTTTTTGTGTAATAATTAGGTAAAAGATATGCTTTTTCTTCAGGGTGACTTGGTGCATCAGTTGAAGGAAAAGGGCGCCACCGAGCAGGAGCTGAGCAGAGCTGTTGCAGAGCTGAAAGCCCGGAAGAAGATTCTTGAAGCAAAGGTCCAATATTCTCCTGAGACACTTTGGTTACACTTTCCATTTGAGTTATAGATTATTTACTTTGCATGTGAATCTGGTATTTAAAAATAATAAAAATCCTGACACACTTTGGTTACACTTTCCATTTGAGTTATAGATTTTTTTACTTTGCATGTGAATCTGGTATTTAAAAATAGTAAAGATATTATTAATATTATTTTTAAATCCTCACTTCCAGGAGCTAGCTTTGCAGCCCAAAGATGACACGGTGGACAGAGTGAAGCTGGAGGATACCTTAAAGAGGAGATTCTTCTTCGATCAGGCTTTTGCCATATATGGAGGTAAAATAAACAGAGAAAATAAAACCACTCAGCAGCATTTGAAGGGAGAGGTGAAAACAAACAAAGCATGCATACTTCCAGGAAGAGATTACCCAAAACATTAAATCACTGATACTGTGTTTGTTCCTCAGGTGTCAGCGGCCTGTATGATTTCGGGCCTGTGGGCTGTGCCCTGAAGAACAACATCCTGCAGGTGTGGAGGCAGCACTTCATCCAGGAGGAGCAGATCCTGGAGATTGACTGCACCATGCTGACCCCTGAGCCTGTCCTCAAGTATGTGCCAACAAACCTTGTCAAACAGAATTATTTCAACTGGTGTTGTCGTGAAAGTACAATGTTTGCGTACATATACCTTTAGACCTGTGTGCTCTTCTCAGGACGTCGGGGCATGTGGATAAATTTGCTGACTACATGGTGAAAGATGCCAAGACTGGAGAGTGCCACCGTGCTGATCACCTCCTCAAAGGTGACGTTGTCCAACCACCAGTCCATTATTCAGAGGTTTCAAATTAGCCCCATCCAGTCAAGTCCTCCCTTAAGCTTTCTATTATTTCCTTACATTGCTAACAAGGTGTTAGATTTCATCCCTAAAGAGAAGGGTGACTTTTAGGTCAGACTTTTCTCTAAGCAGATCATTACTAGCTGAGCTGTGAATGTGAAAATGATATTCATCTGAAACTTGCATGTCATAAATTAGAATTTCAGATGGTCAACATATATCATAATAATCAATCTGCCACTAGATTTTGGTAATATTCTCTGCAGAGCATGTTTTGAACATCAGGTTCTTTCTGGGTTGTATATCCTTAGGGCAGTTGTAGGCAGACATCATGTAGTAATCATAGACAAGCTGAAAAAAATAGTTGAAAGTGCTGATGTGGGGCTTTCACACAATATTTCATTCATGTCTGTGCCATAAAGACATTTAAAAAAACTCAAATTATAATAAATATTCTCAGTGACCTATACTTTCAATGGAAAAGGCACAAAAACAAGTTGGGATAAAATCACTTTTCAAGTAAGCTGTATTATAGTTTTATTTCTTCCATTTTTCACAACCTTGACTGAATCATCATTATTTGTTAAAGGTGCTTGCATTGTTTTGTCTTTGTTAAATTTACAAAATGATAAGTCAGACTTATAGCTGAGTAGCTAATGACAGTTTAAAAAACAATTTTAATAAACAAAGGAAAACATAAATGCAAAGAAAATAACCAACACTAACCTGGACTCCAGAAGGTCACCATTAAGCAATAGGAAGCTTATTACCTGCAAAAAATGAAAATATTCATTAAAGATTAATCTAATGCCAAAATCTTGATAAATATTTGCAGTACTTTGTTCCCTTACTTAATGATTTCCTTTGTCTATCTGGCCCTGCAAAAATGTAAAAAAAATAAAATAAAATTTGTAAAAAAAAATTAAACAAGCTGCTGCAAAGCAACCTAATATAATAATTAAAAATTGAGAAGTTAAAAATGTGCATTACCTTGGGACCCGTTTCTTTCAAGGCCAACATTTGTTTGAACTCCAAACAGCTGCTAAATCAAGTGTTTTGGTTCCTCACAGGTCACTTGAAAAAAATGTTGTCTGACGAGAAATGCTCTGCAGAGAAGGTGACCGAGATGGAGACCGTAATCACTCAGGTAGGTGTATGACAAACACATCTTCAACACACACACACACACACACACACACACACACACCTGGATTTACTGGATTTACTGGCATCTGCTGGTTGGGAAAACACCCTTCTAATGGGTTGCTCTCTGTTGCAGATGGACAACTACACCCAGCAAGAGCTGACCGATCTCTTTGTGAAGTACAACGTCAAATCACCTTCCACAGGAAATGACCTCACACCTCCCATCTCCTTCAACCTGATGTTTAAGACGTCCATTGGTCCAGGGGGAAACATGCCGGGGTACCGATCAGTGAAACACATCCTCTGTCTCAAGTGAAAAACTGTTGTTTGCTGTATTAAAATTGTATTGTGTGAAATAATTGTGCAACCTTTGCAGCTATCTGAGGCCTGAAACAGCACAGGGAATGTTCCTCAACTTCAAACGCTTACTGGAGTTTAACCAGGGAAAACTTCCTTTTGGTGCTGCTCAGATTGGAAACTCCTTCAGGAATGAGATCTCTCCTCGCTCTGGACTCATTCGCGTCAGGTAGTCAGAAGCGCCTTAATTACTTACCTGCAAATTATAAAGACAATACAGTGAGATGTTATCTTCACCTTCTTGCAGGGAGTTCACCATGGCTGAGATTGAGCACTTTGTGGACCCAAATGACAAGATCCACCCGAAATTCTCCAGCGTGGCCGACCTGGACATCCTGTTGTTCTCCTCCAAGGCTCAGACCAGCGGCCAGTCTGCCCATATCATGAGGCTGGGGGACGCTGTGCAACAAGTGGGAATCCTTTCATAGACTTATTATATACTGTGTTTATTCTTAGTGCTGAAACCATTTCAGGTCTTAAGTGGATGTTGTTACTGCTAGTCCCTGACAAACATTTAAACAACCCTTTTACCATTACAAACCATTAAATACAAGATCAAATAGCAGGATATAGAAGACATTGCATTATAAAACTGCCATCTATTCAATATTGTTCCAGTATGTGTCATTAAAAATGTCTTTCTTCTGCAAAATTGTGATTTTATAATTGACTATATCATTTACTGTTACAGGCTATACAGGAAAACTGTAATTTTATGTCTTCTTCTTCTAATAAGCTATCTGTCAGTCATTCTTTAATTATCTTAATTTTCAAAAATTGCATATATTAGACCAACTATTGTGATAATAATAGGCATAAAAATAATGTGTTATTTGTCAACTAACCTTTATTAATAGATTAACAACTTCTCTTCTCTCTTTTTTTTGCAATGACATCGTATTTGATGGACTATCATCATTGACTCTTTTTTGTGTCTGCTGCAGGGAGTGATCAACAATTCAGTGCTGGGTTACTTCATTGGAAGAATCTACCTTTATCTGATTCAAGTGGGGCTGTCCAAAGAAAAAGTGCGCTTCCGTCAGCACATGGAGAACGAGATGGCTCACTACGCGTGCGACTGCTGGGACGCAGAGTCCAAGACCTCCTATGTAAATCTTTTATTCACACAAATAGACTGAGAAGTTTATGGATGTAAGTCAAGACATTTTGTTTTTCTCTCTCTCAGGGCTGGATTGAGATAGTGGGATGTGCTGACCGTTCCTGCTATGATCTCTCGTGCCACTCCAGAGCCACCAAGGTCCCTCTAGTGGCTGAAAAGCCCCTGAAAGAACCCATATCCTTCTATTCTCCCAGTCCAACAACATTACAACCATACTAAAATGTAATTATAACCATTTTTTGAATATGTAGTAAGCTTTAAATGTATATTTTAGCATGTAGATTGCATGCTAATCACTTAATTTTTTATTTTATATTTGAAACTCTACACTCGTTTTCTTTTTCTATCTTCTTTATAAAGCTTGTTGACCTTGATTTGTTCATTTGTCTTGCAAGCTGTATTCCTCTGTTTTACTCCTTGACTTCTTCACACAAAGTAGTTAATGTTGTCCAGTTTGAGCCCAATAAGGGAGCCATAGGAACAGCCTACAAGAAAGATGCCAAGTTGGTACTGGAGTACCTACTTGCATGTGACGACTGCTACATCAGTGATCAGGAGAAGCTTCTCAATGAAAATGGGTAATTTCTGCTTGCAGTGAGAAAGGTTTTAGGTTTTTTCTTTAAGGTTTATTCATAAATATGTTTGTGCGTGTAGTTCAGCTCATGAAAAATGGGGGGTAAAAACAAAAGTGTTGCGTTCATGATTTTGTATATATATATATATATATATATATTTTTTTTTTAAGTTAATCTGGTGATGTTTATGTCTGTAGGGAGTTCAGCATTGAGACAAATGGCAGAACATTTAAACTGACCAAAGACATGGTCAGTGTGAAGAGGTTCCAGAAAACTCTGCACGGTGAGGCAACACTAAACCTGCCTTCAGAGCTGTAGAGCAGAACAGTGAGTTTGTTCATGTGGGAAAACAGGCGTCTCTCTTTTCCCACAGTGGAGGAGATTGTTCCCAATGTAATTGAGCCGTCCTTTGGCATCGGCAGAATCATGTACTCCATCTTCGAGCACTCGTTCCGCATCCGGCAGGGGGATGAACAGAGGACGGTAAGAATGCTTCAAAACAAGGAATGAGATATGAGTGAGAATTGCATGCATGTTTAATTTAAATAACTCCCCCCCTAGTATTTTAGCTTTCCTGCCACCGTAGCTCCATACAAATGTTCCATCCTTCCTTTGAGCCAAAACCAGGAGTTTACGCCATTTGTCCAACAGTTATGTGAGTGTTGACACTAACTTTCAGATTTCAATACAGCATTATGAAATGTAAAGAAATAGTTCAACATTTTGGAAAATACTCTCTTCCATATCAGGAGTTAGATGAAAACACTGACACCACTCTCATGTTTGTCTGTTAAATATGAAGCTGGAGCCAGGGGATGGTTAGCTTAGCTTAGCATAAAGCCTGGAAACCAGGGGAAAGAGCTCTGTCTGTAACATAATCTGCCTACCGGCACCTCATCCTTTCAAGCTCACTAATTAACATATTGTTTATGGGCAGAGTTATTTTCTGGACCATTTCTTGACCAGGGGCAGTACCTTCTGAGAATCCGGTTCTTCATGCTAAGCTACGCTAACTGGCTGCAAGCTATATTCATATTTAACAAATATTTAATGAGAGTGGTGTTGCTCTTCTCCTCTAACTCAAATAAATGGATTTCCTAAAATGTCTAACTTTTTCTTTTAATTTCTTTGAGCATTTTTAAATGTATTTCTGATGCTTAACTATTCAAACTGATGACTAATTTGTGTCTTCTTCTTGCTCCTTTAAGCTGAGGCGATGACTAAAAACGTTGTGTCCCACAAAGTGGACGACTCTTCAGGATCCATCGGGAGGCGTTATGCCCGGTCGGATGAGATCGGGGGTGGCGTTTGGCATCACCGTCGACTTCGACACGGTGAACAAGACGCCTCACACAGCCACGCTGAGGGACCGCGACTCAATGAGGCAGATTAGGGCCGAGGTAGAACAATCCAACAACCGTAGCTTTAATTAATAAAATATAGGGTTTGTACAGTATCATACTTGCAGTTTTCCTTTGTTTTAATAAACAAAATTATATTGCAGATCGCTAGTTTGCCGGGGATGGTTCGAGATCTGTCTAATGGCACCTTGGCATGGGCTGAGGTAGAGACAAAGTACCCCATCTTTGAAGGACAAGAGACCAGCAAGAAGGAGTAGCCAAATTGGGACTCCTCAGTACACAAAGGAATCACAGTCAATGAAGATTTTATATTTTACCAAAGTAATTTTTGAAACAGAAAGCTTAGTAGCCTTTATATTTCTACAGGAAAAAAATTCTCTCTTTGGGGGTTGTAGTTATGTGTAGGTCTAGTCACATAATTTACATATGAAATATACAGCTGCATCTGCAGATTCAAACGTGTCACAAACGGGCGGAAAGCTCAACCAGTCAAACATGCTGGCGGGATCAGAGTCCTCTCTGGCCTCTTTCCCCCTGCAGTAGCCTATATTACTGTTGCATGCAACTGTTTAAACCACTCCGAAATGGATGTGTAGCACTGATACTGAAAGCAGAAAACATAGATATAGCCAGGACTTTTAATTAAAAAAAAATGTAATACTGCATGCCTTGGTTAAACTTCGATAATAAACCATAAACTGCACAGCTCTTTTCTTTTTTGGGTTGCTTTGTGTTTCCAGCTGTAGTAACACCACTGCATTGTATTTTGTGTTGCTGTCCCTAGACGGCACTGTGTGTTGTCTCACAGTCTATTGTAGAATGTGGGAGGCATGGACGTTGCATGTTGGGATGTTTGGCTACAGCTCAAAATTGCAACAGGTTTAGACCCTCCCAATACAGATCTGGCCCTGGCAGCCAGGAATATGGAAAATAGCAGCAAGAGAAAAGAGACCAGAGAGCTCTTCATTTGAAAATAGAAATAATTAAAATTGTTACAGACCAAATACACGCATACGCTAATGTACCAATTACATATTCATGCCCATTCTCATATGATAGTCCGATGCTAAATGTGATATGTCATAATAAAAACAAAACACTATTCCGCACACTAGAGCTGCAGTAAGTAGGTTTAGGTGGTTTAACCTCTGTTGCATCATTTAGAGAAGTACCAGGTGGTAAATGAAGTTAAAACATTCAATGAAAAACTCCCAATGTGTGGTTTAAAGTGTGTTAGCAGTCCTAATGTTCCTCCCCCTCTGTCAGTGGTCAAAGTATAAATACATCATGTCACCTTTAACCGGTTGGCAACTCCCTCTCAGGGAGTCAGAGGGACCTGCAGCCCACTCTGAGCAGATGTAAAGGTTTACATTTTCTTGCTTTTTTTTTTTTTTTTAATTACATTTTCATCTACATTTTACCCCCTTTTTCAACAAATCGAGAGAAAAAAGTGTGTTTTATAGCAACTCCTTCTGGGTGCAACTGCTGCGTTCAAGGTCAGTATCACAACAGGTGCTGTGGAGGACGATGTGAAGTGCATGACCGTGTGAGACTTTTAACAGCAGGCATTGTGAAGACAAAACAGGCAAAGATTTTAATAAAGTTATGTGTAGACTTAAAATATAATTTTGAGCATGTTTTTTGTATTACATAGCAATGCAGTGTTGTTTTGATGCAACATAACTAATGGATAACTTAATTGGGCAGAAGTTGTTTGGTTAAAAATAGCAGGCAGCTGTTCTTTGTTGATGTAGCCTATCTGAGTACTATTAAGTGAAATATCGCCCTCCACGGTGCTTTTTACCTAATAATCACTCACAAGTTAAAATTCCCAATTGATGGGCGTTTAGGATATGAAACAATAATTTCAACCGTGAGAGACACGTGGACCACATGGTACTGCAGTATTAAGTCACTGACAGCCCTGGAATGTAAAAGAGAAAAGAAAACATGCTTCTTACATTGCAGAAGAGATATCCGAATAAAGCATGCAGCTGTATTGTAAAGGCTAATATTGACAAAAGCCTACTATTTCTATTTGGCATGTACTGTACATTGTTTGAAAAAGTAGCAGAAGTGAACAAATCCTTTACTTAAGTGCAGTAGCCTACTGTGCTTAAGTACAATTTTGGTGAACTTTACTTGACCATTTCCATTTTATGCTACTCTGACTACTTTTACTTCTGATACTTTACTGTTAAATACATTTTTATCATTTCAAATGCAGGCCTTTTACTTGCAGGAGTATTTTTATATTAAGGTATGGGTACTTTCATTTAAGTAAAATATATCAGTTTCTTCCACCACTGAAAGCAATTCCCCAATCTGAAAATACATTTCGTAAAACAAAGCTATAAAAATGGTTCTCTTAACAGTGTAAAACTATGAATGTGTTGTACAATGACATTGTACAGTAGATGATCCAGGTCCAGTACAAGGCAGGCTACCTTAAAAGCACATTTACTTAAGTGCTGTACTATACAAGTATCATAGATATATCATATACAGATGCTAAATCTCCCTCTGAAGTATCATCGTGGAGTAAGTACAAAGTATAAAGTACAACAAAAAGTGTCAATAGTATAATAGTACAGGAAGTAAATTACTTTTTCTTTCTATAATACTAAGTCAGGGCAAATACAGTACTTAACATGTGACAGTGACCTAAATCAAGAATGACTGAGAAGCTGAGAAGTCTATTTTTAGTTACAGTTGGAATAGATGTCTCTCATACAAACATTGAAGTGCCATTGTTGCACTTTCCTTTTTAGCTTTAACCTCACAGCCCTGAAGTGTCCTCCCTCCTGTTGTAGCCTACAGAAGTGAGGATGATAGTTTCTTATTTGTAGGCGTAATAAGCCAGCCAAAATGTGTCATGATGCCATGCAACACAATGCTGTTTTACAAGTAAATACACGGTTTAGTTGTACTGGTAAAGTATAAACTGGTGTTTGTGTGTTCAGGAGCCTCCAGAGCTCTTTCTGTCGGTGTCATCATGGGAATCAAAGCTGCACTTCCCAAATATGAGATCTATTTTTACAACACGGTGCTTTGTCTGGCCATGTTCTGGGCTGCTGGCTGGATCTTTGACGTGTCCAGTTGTGAGTAAAAGCACACCAACAAACACCCCAACACAAAGCGGAGAGAGTACTGGAATGCCATGCAGTTACTCATACAGTTACTCTGCTAATAAATATGACTCTAACAACATTTGTCATGCACACAAACAATCACTATATATATATATATATATATATACTGTATATACTCATATATACATATATATGTACTATACTCACAATTAATTCAACTAAGAATACGTCTGTAAATACTCACTCAGTACCCAGTTGTTTTAGGAAATGACTGGTCCTCTTCTTCAATAGGAGCCATGGAACAGGCTGCAGAGCCCTGCCCACTCACACAGGTGTTCTTCTCAATGATTCTGGCTGATTGGAACTCTGCCTAAGTTAAAGTTGGGCAGATTTAAATATGTATCAAAATGGATGTGGAGTTTATGTACTTATGAAGATGATACATCTGTAAATGTTTCCTCTTTCATTGTACCTCCCAGGTGCAACAAAACTATAGTGGGAAGGAGATATCATGCTTTATTAATGAGTTTATCAAAAAGAAAATGAATCTGCAACTTTGATATGTTATTGAGACTTTGTATGTGTTAAATGTTGAAGTTTATACTCTATATAGTGCCCTCAAAAATGCACACAATAGGCCATTTTTTCCACAACAGACATTTTGAATTGTTATAATAGGAAAATTACAGGTGTTAGTAATAACGTCAATGATGGCACTCAAGTCTCCCAGTGAGGCATGCGCAATAAACTGGACCCTAAAACAGAGCAGCCAAATGGAATTTAGCCATCATTAATGTTATTATTCACACCTGTGCTTCTTAACTCTGACAAATGTCTTTTGTATAATAGGCCTACTGTATGGAACAAAACATGCGTATTACAATGCAATGTGTCACATTTTATAGATGTGACAATTACAGATTATGTAACGGAAAAATAAAGTT
Source organism: Etheostoma perlongum (assembly GCA_026937815.1). Classification (NCBI taxonomy): domain Eukaryota; kingdom Metazoa; phylum Chordata; class Actinopteri; order Perciformes; family Percidae; genus Etheostoma; species Etheostoma perlongum. Next base: position 16,206,402 of record CM049392.1, on the reverse strand, counting down.
CAGAGCAAACTCCAAAATAAGTGCAACAAAAGTTGATGTGTGTGAAATCCAATGATATTGATTAGATACAAGTACATTGGATACAATGTACTTGTGTCCAATGATACAAGTTCATCAAAGGATGCACAAATACAATAACTTTTAATTAGTTACTTTCCACATTTACACACATACTTTCATGCAGATGTGCAAACACATAACCATGTATGAACTTCTCAAATCATATATGTATTTAGGGAAATCAATGCATTTCTTTTAAGTCTGGCACTGTAACCCTGATGTTGAGCATAAGTTAGAACTTTTAGAGTGTGTAGTGTAGTCACTTACAAGTAACACAATGTGCAGTGTACATACAGTGCAGGGGCAGAGTCACTGTGTGAGGGTGAAGAGTATGAGCTATGCAGACCACGCAGAGGAGATCAGGTGTCAGTATTAATACCACAGAGCACAAGAAGAAAATAGGTCCTGTGTTGGTTCTGCAGTTATTTAGAGTTTCACTGTCACTTGTAACAAAAGTTTAACATCTACATTCAAGGATAAGGACATTTTAAATATAAAAATATATATAAAAAATATATATAAAGTGACAGAAAATGTTATTTATTTGTGTGTTGATGTTCAAATGTAAGGAGTTTTTGCATTTTTTCTTCTCACCTTTTGTTTCTATTTTCAGCAAGTGCAAACAGAAAGACGTTTAAAACCAGCGTGAAGCCAGGATGGTACTACTTTGGGAGGAAAATGGTGAGAGAACCTGATATATATTTATAATATATCAAGACATTTGTCATGATGTAAAAATGTTTCTCATTTTCCTTTTTCTGCTCATTTATCTACAGGATACGGCTGATTTGGAGTGGATGATGTGGTTTTCCACCTTCAAAGCGCACATCCTGTTTGCTCTCTCTGGTCATGTACTGTTTGCAAAGATCTGCTCCATGTTGGCTCCACAGGTACTTCTACTGACAGACTGATTACGCTGCAGCAGGAAGAAGAATTTAGTAAAATGATGTAAAGGACTCAGGTTTAAGGATCCGAGCAAAACATTGAACCACTGTGAAATGAGGTGGAAGAAACACAGATTTATCTTTCACTGTGTTGTGTTATCATGAATACTTGGTGACATTTGAAATCCCCTTTATCACAATTTCTTTGTACAACATTCCACAGTAGCTTTTAATATCATTAGCTGAAAAGCAGATAATGAATGGAACCAGGTGGAAAGAAAATGACTGTTGATGAAGAATGAAGCAGACATCAAATAGAAATGTAGCTCTAAATATTTACCATGATCACCTATGGCAGTTTGGTTTATTGTAGATTTTATAATATTTGTTACTTTGTGTAAACTTTTTCAACAATTCACCCTTAAAGGGGAAATTTGGACAGTTCACAAGCAATATGGCATAATCAAAAGATGTTTCTTAGTTATCAATTGACTGTAAAGATATGTTATGTGCAGCTTTGTGAGCAATTTATATCTACAATTTAAAGACATCAGCTGCATCTTTGATTTCTTTTTTTTTATTTTAATCCTTTAGTTTTAGAAGTAGGGGGATTTTCTCAACCCATAGAGAAACACTTAACCATTCAGTTTATAAAAAAAATAAAGCATATTCAAAATCACCAAATGTAGAGATAAACCACATGGTTTTCACTGGATGGAAAAGGTGATGAAAATTGTAATCTGAAAAGTAATTACAGCTGTAGGACAAATGTAGTGAAATAAAAATTACAATATTTGGCTGTGATATGCAGTGGAGTTGAATACAGTGGCTATAAAGTACCTCAAATTTGTACATAAGTGACACTACATTTCTTCCCACAGTACAGGTCCCTGGTGTACATGGTGTATGGGCTGCTGGCCGTGTGGACCAGTATGGGATGGACCTACGTCACCCTCATCCTGTCCCACTGTATCCTGCTCTACAGCATCTCCTTAGTGAAAATCCGCTGGCTTTGCTTCGTCGCCGGCCTTTGTACACTTGCTACATTCAAGTGTGAACCCTTCGTGTCCTGGCAGGTAAACAGCGGCCATTTTACAGAAGTTACAATATAAAAGAATATTAATGGTTTAGCCTGTTTCTCCTCAATATAGGCCGGCTTTGTGGAGGGTGACTTTGAGCTGCGTCATGTTCTCTTCTATGGAGGTTGTGGATTTACCATTATGCGCTGTATGAGCTTTGCTCTGGAGAACTGTGAGAGGAAAGATGGAAACTACAACATCCTGGAGCTGCTAAAGTACAACTTCTACCTCCCCTTCTTCTATTTTGGACCCATCATGACCTTCGACAAGTTTTATGTTCAAGTAAGTTAAATGTATTATATTCCCCGTCATCCAGCAGCTCGGACATTGTTCGACCTTGTTCATTTAGTGCCATAGATGGTATTGCATTCATAGAGCGGTAGTTCCCAGCCTTTTTGGATTGTTGTTGTCTAAATGAAGCAATATCTGTTTGCATATATCTATGGTTTATAACAAGGCCAACCAAAGAGTAGCACTTTAACCTGTTTTATTAAAAAAAAAAAAACATCCACAGGCTTGAAGGGTTCAAATCATCCCATAATAAAAGAAGAAATAAATGTTATAGGATCATCTGACATAAATATAATTTTGTGTGTGTGTGTGTGTGTGTGCCTCTGTCACAGAAGAGGCCTTTTTGAGCTGTAGCATAGCAATGTGGAGGCCTCTGGCTTTGTGACATGTGTCTGCTGCCCTCTGCAGGCCAACAAGTCAGACCTGACCAGGAAAGAGTGGGAGATGTGGAACATAAGTCTGCAGGGCCTGATGCACCTGGGAGTCGTCATTGTCGTGGATGTCCTCTTCCATTTCATGTACATCCTCACCATCCCCACCGACCTGAAGCTGCTGAAACATGCATCTGACTGGGCTCTAGGTCTGTTCCACCCCCCCCCCCCCCCAAATCCATGTGTTGACTTAATGCTGTGGCATGTTAAGCAGAGCAGACTTCTTTGACTGCATAGCTAATGCAACTGCATTGTTTCCAGTGGGCCTAGCTTACTTCAACCTGGTGTATGACTGGGTAAAAGCAGCTGTTATGTTTGGAGTCATCAACACAGTGTCCAGACTGGATCATCTGGACCCTCCCAAGCCACCAAAATGCATCACTATGCTCTACGTGTTCGCTGAAACGTGCGTACACAGCTTGATCACATTTGGCTTATTAAACCATACAAATCCATTAAACTAAACCTGTTGTTTTTTTTTCCTTTCATAGCCATTTTGACAGAGGGATCAACGAGTGGCTGTGCAAGTGAGATCAGTGAATTAAATTAAAGTGTTATTCATTTTGACAAATAAATAGGTTCTGATGCTGTCTCATTTTCCGCAGGTATGTGTACAATTACCTGGGTGGAAAACATGAGAATGTGGTGGAGGAGCTGGTGGCTACACTGTGCACCTTCGGTGTCACCATCCTCTGGCTGGGACCCTGCGAGGTGGTGCTGATTTGGGCTTTCCTTAACTGTTTCGGCCTCAACTTTGAGTTGTGGACTGCCAAGTTCTTCTCCATGGAGCCTTTTGCTTCTTTTGAGGTTTGTTAGCACAGGGGGCCTTTCACATTTCAGTTAAGATACTGACACAAAATGCTTTTTGTAGATATTAATGTTTTATTAACAGATGGCAATGTCAGAAGCAATGTCCCGTCGGATCAGAGCCATCTTCAATACTTTGAACTTCTGGACCATTGTGTTGTACAACATCCTGGCCTTGAACAGTTTGGATTTTGCCAAGTTGGTTGCCAGGCGGCTGCTTCTCAAAGGTGATTTTGTTTTGTTAATATCAAAGCCGGTTTATTTTTTGCTCAACTCCATTAATCAAGTTGTTTTTATTTCCCCCAGGCTTCCCTATTACCACCATCATTGTCATGTTTGTGACCTACTGCCTGATTCAAGTAATTAAGGAGAGAGAGAGGGGGCAGGCCCTTATCAACGATCCCGATCCTCTTCCTCCTGCCCCCCCTACGAGCACCGCCCCCGCCAGCCCAACCGCAGCTTCACCCACTGCCGCTCAACCAGTTGCAGATCCGAGCAAGGAAAAGGCAGAGTAGATATTTTCACTAATAGCAAAGGATGTTTACAGCCAAGAGTGTTATCGCCAGTCCAGATTTTAAACAATTAATTGTGAATGGATGCTTGTTTCTGCTGATGTAGAAAAAAAACAACTGGTAATAAGTTTACAATCATGTGTTTATACATAAAAGGGAGTAAAATAGAGCCTAGTGAAAGACATTTACTCAAACATGATGTAATATAAAGTATAATGTCCAGTAGCCACTGAAAATAAATAACAATAAGTGTAACAACACTGTTAAGATGTTTAACATACTGAAACCTTTGTCATTAATTCAAATAAACTGCAAAGATTTGTTCAAATGTTTTGTGTCTATATGAAGAGTTTCCTTTCTGATGGAGCTGTGTGAATATGACTGAGAGAAAAGGGCTTATTACAGTACATGAGTCAGTGTTAATCTTTATTCCTGATGCCTCCACACTGGAAACGTTTTGAACTCTGGTAACACCTGTGGTGAGTCACCTGGGTGTGATTTACTGATAGGAGCTTATTTCCTATTTTTTTGTAATAAAATTGACTTTTGTATGTCTAACACGTCTTGTATATAAAAGTGTATTGTAAAAACATATCTACAAAACATTGTAATGAATATATTGTAATTTGTTATAAAGAAGGCTTAATTCCCTTCAACAGCATGGCTCTGTAGTTTTTCTTAGCAAACATTCCTAAAACAGAAGTAAACTGTTTCTTTGTTGGGCACTATTTTAAGCCGTGGTTTAATACACCATGTGATCATGTTCATTGTAAAGAATAAACATGTCACGCAGTGCACAACATTGAGGTCTATGGCACAAAGGAATTTTTTTTAGCAGGCTTTTGGCAACACAGAACACAAAAATCAATGTTAGTAGCAACAATTCTTTGCTGATCTTCATCTTTTAATGGGATTTGTTGACAATAAGAAAAATAAACAATTTCTCTGGGACACCAAAGTTACAATAGTTTGTATGAGGTTACGTGAGTTCCATAACACAACATGAATATCATGTAAATGTAATAATATAAGAAATTAACAGAGCAACACTGTTGCTATAATGAGTAACCCATCCACTCCAGATGCATCCGTGACTCAGGATGGACATATTTCCCATGAAGTAATGTGTCAGCTGTCCGAGAGTGGGTGGATGTTCCTGGGGAGTGGGTAGGGTCGAGGTTGGAGGTGGAGAAGGGGATTGAAGCATGGGTATTGCATCTCATGTTCCAGAATGAAGCCCATAGCTCCACACCGAGCACCCAGACTATAAATAACCTACCAGTTGGAGCTCAGTTGAAGGGTCATGACAGCTGAGGGAGTAGGCCGTCCCGAGGTTCAGCTGGTGAGGGTTAATAGCAGACGGACTGTGCCTCTGAATCCTCTTTCCAGGCTAGAAACTAAAACTCTACTATAAAAAAGATCCACTCTTGTTTGATTTGAAGCCCCTGAAAGGCTCTTTAAACTTTCCCTGCCAGGAACGATGGCTCTACCAATAAACCCCATGGACGAACCCAGGCTGTACCAGCAGACGTTGCTCCAGGACGGCCTGTTCGACATGCTGGAGAATGAGAAGCTGGTTGACTGCGTGCTGAAGATCAAAGACAAGGAGTTCCCCTGCCACCGCCTGGTCCTGTGCGCCTGCAGCTCATACTTCCGCTCCATCTTTCTGTCTGACCTGGAGGAGAGCAAAAAAAAAGAGATTGTCTTGGAGGATGTGGAGCCAGGTGTTATGGGGCTGGTCCTCAAGTACCTGTACACCTCCAAAATCAATGTGACAGAGCAGAACGTCCAGGACATCTTCGCAGTGGCTAATGTGTACCAGATCCCTTCAATTTTCACTGTTTGTGTGTCTTTCCTACAAAAGCGCCTAAGCCTCAGCAACTGTCTGGCTATCTTCAGGCTCGGCCTGATGCTGGACTGTCCCAGATTGGCCATTTCTGCCAGAAAATATGCCTGCGAGCGCTTTCAGCTCATCTCCAGAGATGAGGAGTTCCTCCAGCTGCTCCCCAGTGAGTTGGCAGCCATTTTAGCAAACGACAATCTGAACGTAGAGAAAGAGGAGGAAGTGTTCGAGGCTTTGATGAACTGGATGTCCCGTGACACTGAAAGCAGAGAGAAAGATCTGCCAGGTTTGCTGGATTGTGTTCGTTTGCGTCTGGTCAATGAGGATTATCTGAAGGAAAAAGTGGAGAAACACAAACTGATCTCATTTAATCCTGAGTTGCAGCAGAAACTCCAGCTGGTTCGAGATGCTCTTGCCGGGAAAATGCCAGAGGTTAAAAAAAGCAAAAGCAAGAAGGAGGATGGTGGAGCAGAGATAGATGGAAAGAATGAGGATACAGCAGAAGAAGAAGAAGAAAGTCTTCTCCCAGGCATCCTGAATGACACCCTGCGATTTGGCATGTTTGTCAGGAACTTGATACTAATGGTAAATGAGGCAGGCGCTGTGGCCTACGACCCGACAGGGAACGAGTGCTTCGTAGCATCACTTTCCACACAGGTCCCCAAGAACCACATAAGCCTGGTCACCAAGGAAAACCAGATCTTTGTGGCAGGAGGATTATTTTTTGATGAACAGAACAAAGAAAATCCATTGTGTTCTTATTTTCTACAGGTAGGTAAATAAAGATTTGAAAGAGGAGAAAGTATTATTTAACATATGTAACATTTATATTTTATCTCTATTGCTAAAAATGTTAACGTGATGCAACACATAATATGCCCCCTCTACTGCTGAATGATGCTCAATATTTGTATTAAAAGTCATTGTGTCCTGGTGGTTGTGTTTAAAACCACAACATTTCATTTTACGTTCTAATGGTGATCTCAATGTTTCCAAAGATGAAAAATATGAATTTTGGGAAAACGTGGATAAAATCAAGTAATGCAGCCAAACAAATCATGGTGTGTTTATTTTTAGATATCTGACTCAATGTAAATGTAATTTAGCTTCAATGATGATGGAACAATAATGGTCTGACAGCCCAAAGACACATTCATCTGCATACAGGGAAATTAAGTGGAACATTGGATGTTAGGGGTTTTAATGTGAGTGCATCTACCTACCTGCTACAGCATGTATACTTAACATATATACTAGATGTCACCTCATTCACAAATGTTTGACCTCCTGTTATACCTCAGTACGACCCGGTCAGTGCTGATTGGCTGGGGGATGCCTCCCCTCCCGTCTCCACGCTTCCTGTTTGGGTTGGCCGAGGCTGAGAACTTCATCTTTGTTTTGGGAGGGAGGGAACTGAAGGAGCAGGAGCACACGCTGGACTCAGTTTTGGTCTATGACCGACAGTGAGTTCAAGTCAAAGTTAATGTAAATCATTTAATGGACTGCTGTTCTCAGCACTGAATCCTAATTAATTTACACCTTTACAGATCTTTTAAATGGGGTGAATCAGAGTCACTTCCTTACCCGGTCTATGGACATGCAACTGTAACCCACAACGATGTTGTTTATGTGATCGGAGGAAAGGGAGACACCAAGTGAGTATTAAGTGGAATCAAAGCTTTAATATCCATCTTTGGCAAGTGTGAAGGCTATATTCTTTAATCCAGCAACACATGGAACAGGAATATTTTTCTTAAAAAAAGTCATATAACAAGACCACTAGGACCTAAGATGCACTATGTTCTTTGTCTCTGTTGTGAAAAGGAGCTGTCTGAAGAAGATGTGTGCGTATGATGCCAGGAGATTTGAATGGAAGGAGCTTGCACCCATGAAGGTTGCACGTTCTTTATTCGGAGCCATCGTTCATCAGGACAAAATATATGTGGCGGCAGGAGTCACAGACACTGGGCTGACAGACACTGTGGAAGAGTATGACATCGCTACCAACAAGTGAGTTCCTGTGTTTTATTGTGCTGTTCTGAATATGAACTTTGCAGAAAATAAAAATCCCACTGAAGACATTGTACGGCTGTTGTTTGCCACATTTTGACAAAACTTACTTAATTTTAAAGCAGTTTTTGTCTGTGAGGAACAAACACTTAAAAGGTTAAATTTAGCTTTAAAATGTGTGTTTGTGTGTTTACATTTTTCAGGTGGTCAGACTTTGTAGCATTTCCCCAGGAGCGTAGCTCTCTGAACCTGGTGTCTGTGGCTGGCTTGCTGTACGCTGTAGGAGGTTTTGCTATGATGCCTTTGGAGGACAGCGACGAGATCATTCCCAAAGAAATGAACGACATCTGGAGGTGGGTCATAACAACCACGTTCATTCATTCATCCATAGCGCTCCTGGTACTTTAGATAATGATAAAGACTTAAATAAAGTCTCCCTTTGTCACATTGGACTACATGTTAACAGAAAGTAAAACAGGGAGTCTTATTTTTAGCTTCAGAAATAATTAATTCAGCCAAAAATGGTATATATACTGTATGTACAAACAATCCCAGAGTATGCACTTTTGATTGCTACGTTTTCAGTGTGTGTGTCCAAGTTTTGCCTTTTATGAACAGAGTCTGATAATCTCCTCAGGTTTGACGAGACAGAGAGGAAGTGGAATGGGATACTCAAAGAAATCCAGTATGCTTCAGGGGCCACTATTCTAGGGGTCCGCCTCAACACCCTGCGTCTCACCAAGATGTAAACCCCCTTCCCTTTTTGTTAACAAGTTGTGCACAGTGACATCTAACATTAGTACTGTGGTGTTCAGTTTGTTTTATTTTACACTATGATCGCAGCTCTAACTATGTAGCTATACATTTCAGTGATTTTAATCTGATTGAGATTGTAAAACTGTAAACAATCCGTAGCCTGTTGACATTTTTTGCACTGTAATGGAATAAAATGCAAGTATTTAGCACCAAACATGTCTCAGCAGTCATTTAAATGTGTTGGAAAGAAGTTGTGCATTTCTCAACAGAGGGCAGCAAAGTCATAATGTAGGTGCCTTCAGAGAGCATGGCTGAAACATGATACAGCTAAGAAACAAAAAAACAGCACACATTTCCATTTGCAATAATATATCTATACTGTTTAATATTTAAATGATTTCATTACGCTCTGCTGTATTACAGACAGCAAACACTAGTCAATAATACAATAAAAGACAGAAAATACAGTCTAATGGTATTACCACTGGTAGCACCTCTAGACACTATTGGCCTTGTACTGTTTTTAGTATTTTAATATAGCTTAACTTGACAACTACTGCCTACACATGGTCTTTGTACACCAGAGTTAACTAAGACATAGTGTTTACATTATAAAGTAGAGAATCAGCAAATAACAGTACACATTATGATATAACACAGCGGCAGTATGAGTAAGAATGGGAAATAAAGAGGGTATGTAGACAATACATATTTGAATCAACTATGGCATTTGTGCCTGGTTATTATCACATTTATTTTTGCCCAAGAAGTGGGAAAGTCACCATTAAACAAACTTAGAAGAACAGCCAACCAAACTTTCACATGCAAAGTATCAAAAATCTGTTATCCAATTTTGTGTTCTAGTTTATATGGAGCCCAGAAACTGACAAAATGTTGTATTATCAGATGAGTCAAAAATATAACTGAACACACAATATTTTCCGTTAAAAAAAATGGTGTAAAAAGGAACTTTATTCAAATCTTTATTTTAACCTAAAAAAAGCAAATTGCTAATATGTGTGTAGGTCTATGTATACCATTCGTGGAGAAATGTAGAGGACTGAGTGGCTAGCTAGTTAGCTTAACTGAAAACCCTGGTGGCTAAACACACAGAGCAGCAGCCTTGTCAATAAAGTTGCAAACTTTATTATTCAGTGTTATCCTTTACATTTTGTAAACAAGTGAGTGATTTAATGGATCTTTTTAAACAAACTAAAATAACAAAAGTAGATTTCTGCTTTTTAAACAGATTGGCAGTCAAAGGAAGAGTAATAACACATTTAATACTTCTTAACTAGGGCTACAACAAATGATTATTAAAAAAAAAAAAAAAACTCAACTGACCAATTAGTTGTTTTTGTTTAAAATGTCAAAAAATGGTTAAAACAATGCACAAGGTTGCATATTGTTTTGTCCCAACCTAAAGTCCAAAACACAAATATATTCAGTTTACTATCATAGCAGACTAAGGAAAATAGAAAATGTTCACATTTGAGAAGCTGGAACCAGATTAATGACTCAAAATGATTAATGGACTTAAACTATCAAAGTAGTTGTTTAATAGTTTACTATCACTACATTTTAATAATTTAGCGCATAATTTATATGTTCTATTTTATTTATATTAAAAGGTGCCCTGCCACACGTATTTCATTACTTTGTGGCAATGTCTGCAGTTCTACCATGGATTCTAACATTTTTTGTGGAATAAATGCCTTGGTTACCATGTTTCAAGCCATTCTAGCGTGGTATAGAAAGCCTGCAGCAAGACTCAGCTCGATTTGTGCCAGTTCTCATTAATATTCAATGAGCTAAGCTGCTTGATTCTGATTGGCTAACAGCTAGCCAATGAGAGCCTAACTATCAGTATCAGCGAGCTCATGAATAGTAATGAGCTCAGGCAACATGACATTAGGCTGACCAGCTTTTGAAACGTAATTTCACTGCTTTTTTCTATTCAATGGCTAGAGCTGACAGAGGAGGTAGCAGTTCATTTTCACATTCACGGCGTAACACAAACACATATGGATCTAACATATTTCAAAAAATGCAAGTGAAAACAATATTCTGTGACAGGGCACCTTTAACACATAATTTATAGTTTTGACTCGTGTGGTTTCAGTTTGTCAGTTTTGAGGCTTCATAAATTTGCACCCACAATATGAGTAAAAAAACTGCTCCATTCTTAATAAAAAAGCCTTCTTCACACATTTCTTTAAATTCATACATACACACAATGCTTTCTCTCCATTAGAGCCATGAAACTGCTACTAAAATTAAATATTCCCAAAACATTTCTTTAAGCTGAAGGCCACAAAATACACATTTCGGCACTAGCAGCTACCCAGCAAAAACCCAAACTACAAGTCCCAGCAAAACCCAACTTGGAAATCCCATGCGCACTCTGCTTTAAACTACTGCCATCATCAACGGTTCATTATTTGACAAACATTTCACTTGGGTAAAATGTCGAATGCACAGACCTTAGGATGTCTAGGCACCCAGCTAATCACTGACAAACCCTTATTTAAAGGACAAGGGCAGGCCAACCTTTGCTTCATCTAACAAGCCTTTGGCTGCTAGCCTTAGTAAAGGAAATGTGGCTATTTAAAAGACATAAAGGCTACTTGCCCAGAATATAGGACTCCTATAAAGACTGTGCAAAATGTCCCTTCTCCGTTTCTAGAATCTACTGCCATTTAACTTTTAAGAAAAACTTATATTTTAAAGAGGTTGTTATATCCTTTTTTAGGATTTGAGAAACGTCAGGGCTTATAAATGTCTGTCTTTGATACATTTTTAATGTCTTTGATACATGTGAATGCACAGTTTGATTAAGTGTTGCTTTGATGAAGTCTCAGACGGGTTTTGTCTTATTTGCCCCTGGAGTTGAGGAAGTATTGTTCACTAAATAATCCACGAAATAAATTCTGCTTTAAAGGGTGGATTTAGACTTTTGTGCTTCCTCCGGACACCGTTCAAGAACTATTACTGTAATTAGCATAGTTTGAAAACAAATAATTTAGAGGCTTTTAATTGGACACATTTGACCGTGGAAAAAAAAATTAGATAATATGCTCACTGCCATTCACTTGTAAAATGATAAATATGATTCAGTTTGATTTATAATAACAGCAATTGACTAACACACTGGTTTGGAAGCCTGTAACTGAAGTGTATTCTTGTGTAATATTAAAACTGATACCAAGCAGGTACAGTCTGACTTATTTTTTGCAGGGTCTGAACATGTCTCTTTGGTCCAAATAAACACCTGCCCAGAACACACTTCTGGCAGAGACTGCATTTTTGCAATTTCCTATAATTGTTTGCCATGGAAATATATTAAATAACACAGACCAGCACATTTTGATTCCTATAACTGTTTCTATATCAGCCTTGAAATCATACTAGCTAAACTGCAGTATAAAGTGCTCACAATAACTGATATCTTTCTCATTACTCAATTTGGCAACTCACAACTTCCTTTACATTTTCTCATGAAATATAACAGTCACATGTGAAAGTCCCTTCAATAGGAGCAAACTGGTAAGAGCTAAAACTAATTTCTCTTAATCATGGTAGTGATCGGAGAACGAGCCAAATCAGAAACAGCCGTAGCTGTACTGTCTGCCCCTTCAGGGAGGAGTCATAAATACTTGTTAAAGAGCAGCACAGTGTCAAACAGGCAGACAGAAGAGGTGGCGGGTGACACATAAATAACTCCTCAGGCCACGGTCTGCCACTTCTGCAACTTCCTAATAAACTCTGATCCAAATTTAAACAAATAACACAAAGAAATTGACTGTAATTCATGAGCATTAATATCCACACGGTACATTTAAATATAAAATGTATGCCTTCGAAATTTAGCCGGCTGTGTGGAAATAATTGTTTCAGTACACATCTCTGCTATCTATTGTTTACCTTGTATCTGCAGTAGCCCCGTTATAGGATTGTGTGGCAAGCAAATTCAAAGTGCATTAATCAGTAGTATTAACTACTATCCTTCCTTGTTTTCCATCACCTATAATCATCCATAACACAAAAACATTCAAACTCCTCCAAGTATAAGGCGAATACACAAACTATAACCACAGTATCTCAGTATCGTCTATTGGGCTAGTGCTTCTCAAAACAGTCAAGTGGGAAAATACTTAGTAAGTACAATTTTAGCCTCTTCTTATGATCCAAAAGTACTATTAGCTTCTACAGTGATAACTAGAGACACACTATGAATGATAATGTACTCTTAAGGTGAGGCCCTTCTCTTACTTTAGTGTAGCTGACAGAGTGCAGTTTACTAAAGATACCACAAGAGAGCAACAGTCTTTATGATTATGTGACATTGCCTTTAGTCCTTTCTCTGTCAACATATAGAAGCCCCATCTACCAATGACTAGATCAATCCTTAGATGGGTATAACATGTTAGCAGTTACCTCATCAAACTGCTCAAAAAGTATAGCTCATGGGGCAGCCTCTAGTTTACCCAGTAAAAGCACACACCCCATGTAGTCCTTGGCAGTGACCAGGGTTCAAATCCAACTTGCGGCCCTTTGCTGCATGTCATCCCCTCTCTTTCTCTCCCCATTTCCTGTCTATCCACTGTCACTATTGAATAAAGGGAAAAGCCCCAAAAATAATCTTAAAAAAAGTGTAGCTCATGTATAACCCTGGAGCTCTCTGCCCAGTAAGGCTAAATTGGATTTATCAAAGCCAGAATATATTCAACAATTTACCAACTCTAGACTTTTTATTTAAAGGGCAGTCTCAAACTGGACCCTGTACAAAAGCAGCAAATCAAAGTACAAAACATGTGTTATACACATTTAGAAACAAAAGAAAAAGTACCATTTTCAAATAACATCTGTGGTGGCCCTAACCATTAAACCATGGCAGTTTCAGAAATACACGTAACTGGGGTGAACTAAGACATAACACTATACTAAGGTGCTTTAATTTGTCTTTTAAATAAAACAATGAACAGCTTATTACATTTACAAAAGCTCATCCACAAATTCCAACTTTCTGTAGTACCAGCCAAGACACACGTGGGGGCACATTCAAATGACTCTCCACATATAAACATGAGGAATTAATCACAAGGAAGAAACACATCTTAACAATATTTACAGGTTAACGCTACACTACAAATAGGCTATGTATAGATAAAGTGAACGGAAGTGCATCAATCGTGCACAGATACTCTTTTTGGGTAATTCATTGATTAGAATGCCAGATTTAAAATAATACTTTGACATTTTTGGGAAGTAGCCTATGCTTGTTTGCTTTCTTGCAGAATTGATAAGATGCAACTCTCATATCTTTACGATAATTATGAAGCTACAGCCAGCAGCCAGTTAGCTTAGCATAAACACTGGAAACAGGGGGATAGCTAGCCTTGCTCTGTCCAAAAAGAAACCAAATCCACCTCAGCACCTTTTAAGCTCACTAATTAACAAGTTAATTCTTGTCTGTTTAAACTGTGTAAAAAAAAAATTTCACGGGAAGTGTTTTAATACCCTGTGAGCCACAAATTGTCCTATTTCGGTATTTGTCCAGATAAAAAAAAGATAATGTGTTAATTTCTGAGCTTTAGGTACTGGTAGGTGAATTTGTTTTTTTCTTCAGACGGAGCCAAGCTGTTTCTGTTTCAGGTCTTTGTGCTTACAGTAACTAAGCTGAGCTAAGCAGCTGCTGGCTGTAGCTTCATATCTAACGTACAGACATGAGAGTGGTATCCATCTTTTCATCCAACTCTCGGCAAGAAAGCGAATAAGTGTATTTTTCTAAGAAAGTCCTTTAAGAGAAGAACTTTTTATAGACAAGGATTTGATTATTTTCTAATTTTTCAGTTCTACTCCAGTAGGTTAATGACAAACAGTTGTCAAAAGTGCACATAGAGCCACAAATGTTTGAGGTGTATTACATACTGCATGTCCCTCACTTCGATCAGCTTCTACAGATCACTCTTATAAGAAATTGAGTATTTTATAATAGTGATGTAATGCTAAGGAGCCCTTTTAGTGGTGCACTTTGTTGTGCCAAAAGTACTCCCCGTCAGTGCTCTTTAAGAGATTTAGTCATTGTAATATAATGTTTATCACTTCACAATATACATCATGGTGAAATGTGCACACTTAATGAGCTATGTACGCAGGTTTTTTTTTAATATTATTATCCCTACACTCTTGGTATTCTGCAAACTAATAACACAGATTGGGTTTAGTTGGAAAATGTAAGTTAACATTAGATTTTAAACCTACAAATATACTGTAGGTCAGACTACATTATGTTTTTACTAACAGGTCACAGAAAAGTGTGATATCGTCTCAAAGACAGATCTATAGGAGAGGAGCACGCTTGCTTAATGTAAGCAAAAGATAAGAGTCAACAAATTACTTCACCTCCTGACTCGGTCAATTAGCTGAATGTAGATTTGAAGATCCTAATCTCATGACTCTGCCTCACATCTCACACACACACACACACACACACACACCGTCACAAACACCACACACTGCATTGCACGGTCAACTCTCCACGCATCACAACTTCTCATGCATCCTTACAAATTGATGTAATGTGCCACGAATTACACACTATCACGATTATAAAATTCGAGACAATAAGGAGTACATCTAGTAATATCACTAGAGTTGAATGTAAGGTGCAGGATTGATTATAAATGCTGTATAACATTATCTAACTATACAGGTGAGCTAACAGGATTTGGTTATTGGCAATGCCATATACATGTATATGCTCAGAGACAAATCAGCATTTGGTTATTGCTGGGTCAGACCGGAACCACTCGCTACATCTTGGCAGAGAACGATCAAAAATAAAACATCTTTTCTCATAATAGTGTAGTTCTCGCTTGACGGATGACCCCTGTATGAGTGAGGACTTAGGAAACTCTTCCTCCAACTTTGTAAAAGATGCTACAATCAATGCATTGTGCAAGGCTCTGGGGAGATATTTGTGGTGGTGGGATTCCAAATAAAACCAAATGAGTTGTAAAATTCATGAGGAAAAGAGCGGTGACGACATGTCCTACTGGACTCTGAGGTTATATATTGTATTTAACAGAGTAAAAAATAACTATTTCTTATTGTGGTAGGAGTATGTGTGTGTTTTTATGAGGCGTCCATTTAGTCTTCAGTCAGTGTTTCTCCTGGGTGTAAATGTCACTGAGGTGCATCACTCTCCTGCAGAAGTCCTCTTTAAAAGCTCTAAGAAAAACAAAAGTAACAAAGGTGCTTTCGATGCTACACAGATTTGTTAGTTGTTGGAGTTCATCCTACCAGCAGGGAACAGGGGAGGCAGAGGGGGTAAATGTGGGCTCGGAGGCAGGCCCCCCCATGGAGTGCAGCAGGGGGAGAGACAGCTGGGTGCCATGGAGGGGGTGTGGGCTAGAGGCAGCAGCGGGTGTGGTCGCAGACGTGGCGGGGAGCGCCGTCCTCAGCTGCACCTGACCGGAAGAGTCCACGGTGGGCGAGGCCAGAGGCTGATGGAGGACGAGGGGGTCGTTGCCATCAGTAACCATGGGGTTGCTGACGCGGAAGCATTTCTCCCTGTGGGCCTTGAGCATGTTGGAGAAGCGGAAGCGCTGGCCGCACACCTCGCAGGGGTAGGGCTTCTCCCCGGTGTGGGTGCGGCGGTGGCGCTTCATGTTGGGCCGGCTCGTGAAGCTCTTACCACAAATCTCACAGATGTAAGGCTTCTCTCCTGCACAAAGAGGGACACAACGTGCTGAAAAACACACCTTTTTTGATACATCTTCAACATGCACCATACAATTTAAAGCTGCTATAATCAATACTTAAGGTTAGCAAATAGCTGGTGAACATAGTGGTGCATTTAGCTGCGACTTCCAAAAACATGACTCAAAAAAACAAGTGCTAATGTCACTGCGTGTCTGCTGTTAACTAAGTTTGCTAATGAGTTCGCAATATCAACCGAAATGTGTAGATTTTAACCAGTAGTTGCGCTATGGACCAGTGGGAGAGTGGGTCTCCATTTTGTTTGTACTTTGTGACCTTGTGTCCTAGTAATGCAAGAAGTGACTCACCAGTGTGTGTCTTCATGTGTTCGTCAAAGTACTGTTTCATGTTGAAGTCCTTTCCGCACCACTGGCACATGAACTGCTTGTGTCCGATGTGGATGCTCATGTGGGAACGGAGCTGGTATTTGTACTGGAAGCGCTCACTGCAGTTCTGAAATGGCACACAATGAACACTTTTATACAAAGTCTTAATCAGAAATAGTCTCACAAATGGTAGTCACAAAGAGAGTATTTGTGGGTTTTGTTAGGGGTCCAAGCCCAAGGCTATAGGTACCCTGTTTTTGCTAAGATTTTTAGGGGTCCAAGCCCAAGGGGACTGGGTTCACAGATCCAGCGGAGCTGTGGAATCCTATTGCTTTCGGAGTTTGGTGTTCCTTCTAGGCAGCGCGGCAATGGTTATATTTAGGGTTAAGGATAGGGTTAGCTGCCTGGAAGGCAGCGTTGGAGGCAAAAACACCACCAAACATTGCTTTCCTAAGGTTTGTTATTATTCTTCTCCGCCTAAAATTAATACTACAGCCTAAACCGTACATGGTTGGGGGATGCCGTTTTCAGGACTGGTCCAGATCTCTGCAGGGACAAAACAATTCAGCCACTTCCACTGCAAGGCAGAAAAAAAGAAAGGAAAAAAAACGTTTTTGGCCTTATAACTTCCAAACAGTACATCGCACATCAAAAATACACATATCCATGCGTTCCCTGAATTGAGGTGAATCCTGATGTAGGCCCCCGCCCATTTCCGCCTAGACTTTCATACGAAAAATTGCGATTTATCGTAAGCCTACTTTTTGAAACTCCTCCTAAACCTTTTCTTTTATTGGATAAAAATACGCAAATTACGCACAAACAAATGTATGTAGCGAACTATGAAAACACCAACTTTGCCATATCTCGACCAAAATAAACGCGATCAACGTGAAACTTTAGATTTGTGTTGGCCATGACCCTCTGGAAGTCCCCTATACATACATTTTAAATATTTAAGAAATTGGCCAATAGGGGGCGCTAGAAGTACAAAAAGTGTATATCTCATGAACGGCTTATCCAATTTTTACTAAATTTGGAGGGTACCATCTAGGGCCACTCCTGAGGCCACCCTACAGTGGGGTACTGATTGTCAAAGTGGATTCACCACTTATGCTAATGTAAACAACTTTAAATTTACAAGGTAAATGTACAATAGGTCATAGACCTCACCTACCAAAAAATAAAATGTGGACCACTAGATGTCACTATAATGTTTTTACCTTTAACTCTCACATTACACATTAGAAAAATGGGATATTTGCATCGACAATGTACCGCACTCTTTGTGTGAGTTAAGTGGAGAAAAGCAGCAGGAGTGTATTAAAGGAGCTCAAACCTCACACTTGAAGGGTTTCTCTCCTGAGTGCTGCAGAGAGTGAACCTTCAGGGACATGCTGCGCTTGAATGACTTCCCGCATGTTTCACAGGTGAACGGCATGTCCTTCGTATGGGCTAAAGAGACAGACACACACACACACACACACACACACACACACACACACACACACACACACACACACAAAATTAATGGTATTCAATATTCAGCCACTCAATAGCAGCAGGAGAACAAATAACACAAACTACCACCCACACAAAATTAAAAATAGCACTAAATAACAAAAAGAACAATGCTGATGAACAATGCTGATGCTTTTTTATTGGCTAATTATGATAGGACAATGGATGTCTCATCTTGTAGATGATCAGTTTCTACATCAACCTCTCAAGTTACTCCTTTAGTAGGAAGAATACATAGGATTCAATGACATAGGGTACTTTATGCAAGGTCATTCATTTACCACTGCAACACAGATGTACACAGGGAATGAGGTAAGGCTGTCTGGGAAACAAGATGCTTATCTCCCCAAAATGTGGAAGAGGAAAGCAACACCCAAAACAAATCCTGCACAACAATCAGTGGAAAAGGAAGCCTAAAGTAACAAATGGGAACAAAGCGACCAACCAGGATTGTTAATGTCACTGCCACTCACCGACCATGTGCTTCCTGACATGAGCCATGGTGTAAAACTTCTTCTCACAGATCTCGCAGGAGAACTTCTTCTCGGCGTAGCCATGGACAATCTTGTTATGCTCGTGTAACGACCACAGCTTTTTGAAGGCCTTGCCACATGTTACACACTTACAAAAAAACAGAAAAGAAGTAGTTTTGCATATCGTCTGGAACAGTCTTTACAAACACAATCCAGGTGTGTGAGTTTACACAGATACTTCAGCGTGCACTGTACCAAAAAAGAAATTAGAGTCTGCAGATTAAAGCAGCAAATGATCTTCAAAACCACAGCAGGACTCCAGCTGCTCACTGCAGAGTAGAGTCACTGAGACATATCAGAATTTAGTATAACTGCGTGCCAGTTGACTGAGTTATTGACTCAGTTATTGAGCAGTGTTAATATGGTTTTGTGATTGCAACTGTGAATGTACTATTTATTAACTAAATAATACTTTAAACACAGATTATAACAAAAGGTAGAGGTTTGTGTTAAATTGGAGGAACATATTATGATAAATGTAGTCAAAGTGCCTTCTATAATAATGTTAGTTTAGCTAAACAATTAGACAAGCTGTGCTAATTCCTGTAATATTATTGCAATAACCCTACTCCTGAAAATTATAAAATTAATTAAGTTTGACTGATATAGACTTGATACTTGACGGTAGATGTTGTTGGATTTCCATTTTTAGCCAAATATCCATTTGTGTATTAAAAGTATCATCTTTTATTTGCCTTAACTTTAACTAGGTTTAATTTACGGCATCTTTGTAGGAAAATAATATACACGTGCACTCTAAATCATGGCATGACTTCTATGTTCCCCTCCCTAAAATATGCAGAGGAATGTTTTTTTTTCAACCCAGAGGAGTGTCTGCAGAGCTTTGTGTCAAGCCTCAGCTAGCCTCACCAATCAGGAGGTTGGGGCAACGTGTACAGTATGTAGCCTGGGGGGCAAAACCAATGGCAGAAAATAGCCCAAATCAGCAAAAGATGACCCAGATGAAGGGTGTAAGCACTTTTATGAATTCTGAGCTTCTTTCATCCTGCTAATGACAACTGGCCGGACTTTGTCATATCTCGGCCAAAATAAATGCTATCATTGCAAAACTTTAGATTCTTGTTTGCCCTAACCATCTGAGGCTCTCCAACAAATGTTACATAAATTGACCACTAGGAGGCGCTACAAGTACAAAAAGTTCATCCAATATTTACTAAATTTTGAGGATACCATCTAGGGCCATTCCTGAGGCCACCCATACAGTGGGGTACTGATTCGTCAAAGTGGGCGGATGGGTGGATTTACCACTTACACTAATGTGAGCAACTTTAAAATTACCATGGTTCATGGACCTCACATACCAATAATTACACATATCGACCACTAGATGACGCTATTATGACGTCAAATATGTTTTTGCCTATAACTCCCACATTACACATCACATATTAGGGTTTCGCAGCTAACGAACTTTAGCATATCTCTGCCAAATGAAATGCTATCAGCAATAGGTTGAGATTTTTGTTCAACATCGCACTACAATACTCTGTACCAAATTTGTCGAAGATCAGCCATTAGGGGACGGGGGGGGGGCTGGATGTGTTTTGGCCCATAACTCAATGCATGCATGTGTGGCATTTGCGATTGCTATTTCCCTGACGTAGTAATTGCTTATAACATGAAACTTGTAATGCTCGTTTGGCATGCCGCTTTGAGGGTCTGTACCAAAGATTTGCCCTTAAGGGGTGCTATAGTCAATGTAGATAAGGCTTTGGGCTTTTTACTAAATCAATGTTAATGGAATATTTGCAACTGCAATTTACCGCAGACCTTGCAACTCACACTTATATTTACTGATGTTTGCCTCCCCATCGTTATGCTTTGGGTCCCACTTTTGCTTGCTCCCTGGGTTGTTGGGGGAGACTTGAGTCGGAGGCGACTCAAGCTGGGAAGCTTGGACCCCGTCATAACTGCTTTCAGTTTTAGTTTAAATTGTAACTGCAAAGGCCTTGTCACAGCAAAAAGTGGCACAGCAAAACTCATCTATGCGTCTCCACAAAATATTTTGGTGAACTAGTTTAATGACGTAGAGACTACTCTCTTTCTATTTTCTCTGTACTGAACCATTTAACCATCATTTCATTCAAGTTTTACTGAAGAGAGAACAAAATCCTCAAAGTAAATGAGCTTGCTAAATAACTGTGTGAAATTAATTTCTTTTTTGTGGCGCAGTTAACCCCAAAAGCTGAGGGTTAAATGGAAGTGGATGGTGCATCCAAGCCACAATAGCTTTCTCCATTTTGGCGCTCCGTTCCCTCAAAGGTCAGCACTGTCAAGGCTGCTTGCTATTTGGTTTGTCAAATTTTACTAAGTTGAACTTAACATTAAAAATGTGCATAGATTTACTTGTCCCCCACTTGCAAATGCTGCGAATCCATTAAAATGAATAGATTTTGCACAAAACTAGGATGTGGTGAAGGAGATGTCTTTTATCATAATGGTGGTTGAATCATACCTGGATGCTCTTCTCACAGTCGGTCTGTTGGTGCAGCAGCAGCTCACTCTCCAGCAGGAAGCGTTTCCCACAGTTATTGCAGATCTGCATGCGGTTGTGTGTGACGTTCATGTGTTTTTCCAGGTACCAGCGATTGTTGAAGACGCGAGGGCATTTCTTACATGGGAAATGTTGCTTCTCCTCCAGCCTCACTTTCTGGCCCAGGCCCTCTGCATCCAGCGCCCTCTTCCCACCCTGCCGCTGGTTGGCTAGCGTGGCCTCTGCCAGTGTTTGCCGCATGGAGGCTGTTGTACCCACCATGGCAAAGGCTCTGGTGCCCCGGCGTGGTCGATCCATCAGGGCTGCTTGCTCAAAGCCTGGAATGTTTAGGGAGTTCTCCTCCTCTTCCTCATCTTCCTCCTCATCTACCTCCTCACTGCTCTGCCCCAGTATGTCCCCTCTCTTCAGCTCATCGTCATCCTCTTCTCCCACTGTGTCGTCATTCTCCGCCTCGTCCTCCTCATTGTCTTCTGAATCTATCCCATTGTCATGGCAACAACCAAACATGGTGTTTGCCTCTGGGATGCTTGCGGATTTGCTCTCCAACCCCTTTGACACATTAAGGGTCTGGTTGTTGAGGTTGACTTCAACAATGATCTGGTCTCTGTTGAAGGAGGCGTGGCCATCAGCGGGCTTTGACTCTTCTCCATTGCTCTCGACTTTGCACAAAGCGGCCACACCGGTGCTAGTCCCGCCCCCTGACCCATCCTCCTTCTGGTAATACTTCTGCTGGGAGGCTGTCTTGCCTGCGTCCTCCACTCTAACAGAGAACGGGCTGCTGCCTTCCCTCTTGTACACCCTCCCCAGCTCTGACTCCTGTTTGATCTCCGGGTACAGCTGGCTGGAGGGCATCGCTACAGCTGCTGGGTCACCGCTACCAAGCCCTTCCTGATTGGCCATATCTGCGCAGGTGCTTCTCAGCGAGTGGCTGCTGATGAGGTCGTGACAGGAGGCTGCGATGTTGCTCATCTGGAGCAGGGCAGCGGCGTTGAGCACGTCGCGGACAGTGCGGCTGCTCACCAGCAGTTTGGAGGTGTAAATGAAATTGAGAATTTGCTGCAGGCCCTGTGAGGTCAGGGCGTCCAGCGACAGGTCCACCCGCCGCAGCTCTTTGCTTTGTGCAAAAAGGGAGTGGAAGAAAGGGCTGTAGGCCGCCAGCACGCACTTGTGGGCCGCGAAGGTGCTGTGCTGACGCACCAGGACGATGTCGACGTCACACAGGTCAGGCTGGAAGAGGCGCTGCTCGTTCAACCTGTCCATCAAACAGGTGAAGTGCAGAGCCACATCCTCCACGAGGGAGAACTCAGCAGAGGGGAAGTCTGTGGTCTTCTCCACTATGAGCTGCAGATGGTGGAAGAGGATGTGATGGAGGGAGAAAGACAAAAAGCAAAAGGTTAAGATAGAAAATACTTTATTATCGTGTAGTAATTTGATCAGTACAAGTTTCGGATAGGAAGCCAATTAGATCTCTACGGCAGCGCATTGCTGCCACCCTCACAAAAAGCATTTGTTTCTTGTTATAAAAGGTGAAACCTTTCTCATTTTTACAAAAAAAAAAAACATTTCCTGATATCATAAAACTATATCTTCTTTATTTATTCTGGGGCTTTTCCGCCTTTTAATGGACAGGACAGCTAGGTGAGAAGGGGGGGAGGAGACATGCAGGAAATTGTTACAGGTTGGACTCAAACCCTGGACCTCTGCGTCAAGGGATAAACCTACGTATATGTGCGCCTGCTCTACCAACTGAGCCAACCCGGCCATGATAAGTTTATCTTCTAATATCACAAAACTTTCTTGCCATTTCACAAAACCTGCATCTTGTTAAAACAAACTCTTATAACATGATAAGTTGGTATGTTGTTATAATAAACTTCCCATTGGT
The DNA here is from genome assembly GCA_026937815.1 of Etheostoma perlongum. Classification (NCBI taxonomy): domain Eukaryota; kingdom Metazoa; phylum Chordata; class Actinopteri; order Perciformes; family Percidae; genus Etheostoma; species Etheostoma perlongum. Next base: position 16,183,185 of record CM049392.1, on the reverse strand, counting down.
GTCTTAACGAGAAAAAAATCCATCACGGTCATAATTCTGTGATACTCAAATTTGACTTAGTAGAGGCATAAATATTTCTGAAATGAAGTCTAAATAAATGCATCCTGAAGCAGTTATTCTTGTGTTCTTTATGGTTTTCTGTCTGTTCAGCACACTGCGCAAAGTCACATACACAATACCATATGAGGAAATCAAAAGGTGTAACACTCAGTGCGCTGTGCGAGATCCTCAACTTCCCAAGGTGGGTTTATTTTAGCACAGGAAGGGCAGGGTTTCGATCCAGACGGGATGTGAGTGGACGGACACACACACACACACACACACACGTTTCTGCAAGGACTGTCTGGTCTGAGCATTGGTATTCAGTGCCATCTCCTCCCATTAGCAAGCTCTTTCAGCACACCCACTCACCACACTGTCCCTGAGGTGCGGAGAATTATGCACAAGACAAAACATGTCCAGAGAAATAATTAGGGAAACCATGCCTAATAAATACTAACTACCCTTGCAGACAATTAATAGAATTTATAAATCCATGCATCTCTTGAAGGCAGAATAAGACAAGTATTAATATAAACTTTGTTAGGGCCGGAGACGATGTAGGTGGGAGCCATAGTTACGTCTCTACATCCCTTATTTTTCTGTTTCTACAGTTGCAAGAGCAAGACAAGACACAAACAACAAAGAATAAAGAAAAATGGCTAGACATAAAATGAATCATTCATTTTGGTACAATAGTTATAGTAGAATTGCATTTATGTATAAAACTCTGTAGTAAACGAGTATGCATCACACTACAAAGACTGACAATTGACTATTAATTGTTCTTGTACATTGTATTTTCTCTTTAAGATCAATGAAAATGACTTCATTGTTAGAACTGGAAAATGGATTTGCATTTGGGCCTAACCTTGAAAATCTAGCCTGCTTGAAGAATTCAATTATAGACGTGTTAGATTTATTCATAGTTCTGAGCTGCTAAATTGGACTGTGAGCCAGAGAGGAGTAGAGATTGGGTTATCTCTCCCCGTGCAAGGCTACCAACGTTGCCCAAGGGCAAACCGCTGCAGCCTTAATCAGATCAAGTGTAACAGTTGCAGACTGGAAGTTATGCTGCTATAGCGATAACGATCGGCATCTTCTTCTGAGATTCAAATAGGACAGTGCTGGCAAAGATTAAATTCTATAGGATGAATATTAACATATTTAAAACATTGATAGCTTGGGGTAAAAAAAAGGAACCAACTATATTCATTAAGCTTTAATGAAGGGTGTATGTCCATGACATTGCTTAAGGTTTAGTCCATAATCCTTTAAACTGTGATCACTTGATGCTTATTCTTCTACCTCTTCTTCACAATTGTCTGGGCAGTCATTAATGTGTCTGAAAATCTGATCCTAGGGATTTGGAATGTAAAATAATGAAGCTTGTCATACACACCTATAAAACAGGACTCCAAATGAGTTCCCAAATGATTTCCCCACTGTCTGCACAAGTCTTTATGACTTTATATTGAACATGTGATGTGGAATTTTGAGCACAAATACATGTCTTGCATAAACATAAGTTATATTTTGCGTGGTACGTTGTTATCAAGCTAAGAATAATTTAATTATATAATAATTTAATTGAAAAGAAATCTCTGTGCATTTTGCCTGGTCCATGTATATGATGTATGTTGCCTTAAAGTGCATATTTATAGCTCTTTTATATTATTTTTGTTTTAAAACTAATGGAGGTAGAAACATTAAAAAGTCAGCTGGAGACATTTTAACTCAGGGAGTTAATATTAATTAGAGCTAGCTAAAGTTCAGATGACGAAATTGACGGTCTCCACGAAAAAGTGAGAAGCCTGCTTTTGTGTATTTGAGTGAAATCATGTTACCCATTGTTTGAAAGAAAATTACTACAAGTTTTGAGTAGTAGCTAAACCAGCCACAGTTATTGTTGTAAACTGCATACTGTATGTGTTGTGCAAGAAAACAAAGCAATAATTATATAAATCGTACTGAAAGTACAGACTAGTTGGTGCGTACAGGTCAATCAAATGTCTAAAAAGGTGTGTCTTTATCTGATTTTTAAAAGAACCCACAAACAGCGGAGCGTAAATTTAACATATTTAGAAATCAAGCGGATGAATATGGGTGAAGTAGCTCAGCCACGTATGCAGGAGCATAACAATGCAATGCTCTGTACATAAGAGTCAGCATTTTGAACTGAATCCTGTTTGCAACAGAGAGCCAGTGACGAGACATAAGAACCAGGGTAATGTGAGAGCATCTATTTGACCTTATGGGCATCCTTGTGGCAGCATTCTGGATTGACTGAAGACGATCAAGAGCAGACATACTAAGTAAGGAGAAAAGTGCGTTACAGTAGTCAATGCGAGATGCGATGAAGGCATGTATAAGCATCTCAAGTTCAGAAGTTGGAACTACAGATCTCAGTTTACTAATATTTCTTAAGTGGAAAAAACAAGATCTGGTCAGCTGCTTAACATTGGTGTCAAGCAATGAAGATTACAGCTTTAGTGTGTAACTTTTTTATAACAACGAACGTCCATAACATTCAAGCCATTGCCAAAGGAGTTGAAACAAAGCTAGATAATCAGACTATCAGCTCCACAAAACTATCTCTGTATTACTTAGTATGGCCATGTTTAGAAAATGGTGTCGTCTGGAAAATTTCACGTGCGGAAGCTCTAGCGAAGACAATTATCTCTTCTGATGAGTCCATCATGTGTTTTTAATCCTTTGTGTCCTCCTTGGCTACAAGTAACTGCGTGGAGGAGGGGTGGGGGTGGTGCGTGATCACGGACAACTTGCATCATGTGGATGTGCCGACAGTGTTGTTGTCATTACATAGAATTCCTCATGAGGGAGACAAACTATGCATTATAAATATTACCTAAATGACATAGTTTGGAGCGGACATCAGAGGAAAGAGACTTAATACATTGCATGATCAAGGGGACAACATTTTCTGGAGCAACAACCAGAACCTCTGTCTTTGTATAAATAGAATTTCATAGCAGAGATTACCCGCCTTTTAACAGTAAACTGTACACACTGTAGTGTATCTTTCTACAGCCAAAAACAATGTACTGCTGTATGATAGAGTGGTTTTAATCAGGGAAATATTGCATTATTTTCATCTGGACTGACACTTTATTTAATCCAGTAGCAGGTAGTTGCAATGCAGCTGTCGCATCTGTCCAATGCAAAACAAAGCCATCTTGTCCCATTTCATCACATATACATACTGTAGCCAAACAAATTGAGTGGGTACTTTGCAATTAAAATCTACATCTTAGTATCTTTGTCATTTTTTTTTTACGGCCACTTTTTTTCTCCGCCTCCCCCCAATTCCTTGGAAATGTCACGGAGAGAGCTTGTTTGCTTGTCATTAGAGGGAGCACCACCTTTAACCAGCCTCTCAGTCAGATGTCTCCCAATACATTATTCATATCAAGCCCAACCCGTGAGAAACACGCAGCGGGGGATTACTGATGCAGCAAGAGGTGTCATTTAGATGGGCCTCAATCAAAGCTCCCTTTTCACACTCATTTATTCTGCCAAACACAACATGTGAGTGGATCCTCTTGCATTGTAGAGGCCTCTGAGGGCCTGTTGCACACAGCCACGTTCAAGGTTGATGTCCTTTAATCCAAAAAAAAAATAATTTATTTTACTGTGGAAACATTACTTTTACATGTTAAAAATAAATGACAGTTCATGAAAAATCGTATTTATGACATTAATTCATCTTCACACTGTACTGCACTAACTGAATTGTTCAATCACAAATCAAATTTGCACTTCTTCACTTCTTCTTTTTTTCTATTGAAAATTATACTAATTGGCCTTATAAACATGCTCTTATCGAAAGTCAACGTTACCAACTCCGTAATGTCATAACTGACACAAAATCAAATCTTGCTATCCGTTTAACTGGTCTAATGTGGTTCAACTCAAGTATGTGTCAGACATCACATTTGCCAAACTTTGGGAGCTGATGCATTTCGGGAAGATAATCAGGCATTTAAAAAGTCACTTCCTTGATCTGCCTGATTTAGTGCTTTAATTAATATTGAAAGTTTCAGACTTTTATACTACTTTACCACAAATCTAGTTTGGATGAAGCAGTGATGGATGATGCACAGGATTACTGCTTGACCCAAGAGAAGGCGGCATCACTCATGAGAAGTATGTGTGTTGCTTTAGTAAAGTCAGACATGGTGGTGCTAGTCAAACTCACAGTCAATGTTTCAAACAATGCTTGTGATATAAAAGTAATTGGTGAATCCTCACCCAGTTCTGCCATGCCATTGTCGGTGGTATGCACTTGGCAGAGGCCCGACTCATGGACCTGAGCCAGACAGGGTCTGAGAATGAAATCCCTCTTTTATTTGACGTTCACTGGTGAGAATGCCCTTTTCTCTCCCACACCTTTGCACTGGATGGCCCATTTACTACTCTATAAAGTCTGCATCTCCATCACTGGGTATGTGCCGTGACCTCCACAAAGCTGCCATTTAAAAAGTCCCCTTGTCTGTTCACTGTAATGGAGTTGAGACTGTGAGGCCACATGTAAGGGCAGTGCATGTAAATCTTAAGACAGTAGTAAAACTGAATAATGTCTTAAATGATCATCCTTTTCAATGTTTTCTGTTAAAATAAACCTTTCCCTAAAATGTTATTCTGCACCTATGTTTTTTTTGACTGCAGATTTATGAACCAGGGACTAAACAACATCTACCTTGACTGCCTTGTTTGCTTGCCGGTAAACAGACTGCGCCATTAGTGGGGGCCAATGTCAGAGCACAGTACAGAGACATGGACACATCAATAGTGCGAGGAAGGGCAGGTTGTATTCAAGCCAGAGGGAGTCCCAGGGGGACAACGCTGCGGGGGTTAAAGCTTTCTTTCTGCCTGCCAACAGACTGAACTCAGTGTCCTCTCACCTTCTGTTCTACCACCTTCTTTACCTTTTTAACAAACACATTTAGGTGATATAGCCAAAATTGAATACATATACACAGTTTATACTTTCCAATTTATTTGAGCAGTCTGAATTTTGGATTACGCACCACCACAAGTGGCTTGAGTGTCGTGGCTCATACTAATATCTTTATATTATATGTGTGCTCCTGGTAGGGGCTCCCATGGCAAAGTGGTCTCAGGTGAGGGGCCAGACAAAAAAATGGTTAAAAAACCCTATGAGCCAACAAGGTAGAAATGGAGTGACCCTGCCCGGAGGAAGCCCGAGGGCCCCGTCAGGAGCCAGGCCCAGATGGAGGGCTGGTCAGCAAGCGCCTGGTGGCCGGGTTTGCCATGCAGCCCGGCCGGGCACAGAAAAAGCTACGTGGCACCCCTCTCTCCATCCCATGGGGCCACCAACCGCTTTACTCACAAGCCCCAGGCTGAGCGCCGCTGTGTTGGCGTTTACCCTGGTGGACAAGAGGGTGGCCTCCCTACGCTCGCGGGTAATTGGGGGAAGATTCTCGACAGACCTGGTAAGCCCAAACGGGTAGTGCGGGTAAATTGGGAACGTCTGAAGGAGGCCCCTGTTTGACAGACTTTCAGCTCACACCTCTGGGAGAGCTTTTTGTGCATCTCTGTGGAGGCTGGGGGTATTGAACCTGAGTGGACAATGTTCAAAGTTTCCATTGCTAAAGCTCAAGCTCAAGGGGTGGTAACCCACAAACACCCTGGTGGACAATGACAGTCAGGGAAGCATTCCGACTGAAGAAGGAGTCTTTCCGGGATATGCTAGAGGTAGAGGCAGTTGCGAGGTACCAAAGGGCCCGAAGGGCTGCAGCCTCTGCCGTGAAAGAGGCCAAGCTGTGTGTGTGGGAGAAGTTTTGATAAGACATGGAGAGGCCTTTCGGTTGGCACCAAAGTGCTTCTAGAAAACCGTTTGCCACCTCAGGAGGGGGAAGCGGGGAACCATTCAACCTGTGTACAGTAAGGATGGGATGCTGTTGACCTCACCTGAGGAGGTAATAGGGCGGTGGAAGGAGGACTTTGAGGAACTTGTAGATCCAGCTAACACGCCCTCCATGGTAGAGGCAGAGCTAGAGGATGATGGGAGATTGTTTCAATCAATCTGTCAATTTCCCTGGTGGAAGTTGAGGTAGTTAAACAACTCTACAGTGGCAAAGGCCCAGGAATTGATGAGATCCATCCAGAAATGCTGAAAGCTCTTGGTGTGGAGGCGCTGTCTTGGTTGACACACCTCTACAACATTGCATGGAGGTCTGGGACGGTGCCTAGGGAGTGGCAGACCGGGATGGTGGTTCCCCTCTACAGCCACATCTCAGTACATGGAGTTTGCTCTGTCATGGAGATGGAGGTTCGTCCCCATATACAACCACCTGATATGACCACGTGATAGCAAGTAAACCATCATCAAGACTAGACCTTATTTCATTTGACAACTAAATTAGAGATAATTATTTTCATCATTTATTTATTAATTATTCTCTTGATTATTTATATGATTAGTCGGTTCATGGTTTTGTCTGCAAGACGTCCATCAACATTATGACAAATGCCCATCACAATTTCCCACAAATTGTTTGCTTTGTGCGACCAACAGTCCCAAACAGAAAGATATTCAATTCACAATGATTTAAAGCCGGAAGAAAAGCCGCAAATCAATCCTTTGTAGAAACAGGAACCTGAAAATGTTTTGCATTTTTGCTTGATAAATGAGTTTTATGCAATTATCAATTTGTTTTTTCCATCAACGGTTTTAGCACTAAATTCAAGTATCCAAAATTGCTTTTATCGTTCCTTTAGATTATAACCGAAACAAAGAGTTTATTCAATTGATTATTTATTGCAAAGCAGTTCTCTCAACTCAGTCTAACTACTACAAATTTAATTCAGGCCACAAAATTCTCATTTAATTACTTACAAACAAGTGCAATCCTGCTACCAGCCAAATATCAAATTGTCCAAATGCACAGTGAAGTCTCTCTACTTGGAAAATTACCATCGGAAAGAAAAAGAGATCACCCAGCCATCTACAAAGACATGAGCTCATACGTCAGCCCCTCGAGTCACCCAGCAAGAGGTATGGGGGTCAGGGGCTCTGCTGCTTCCACCCACGGGTCACTTCAACCTACAGTAAAGAGCACACTCAGCAGCCTTCTTCACAGCGAGGCCTCCTGCTGAGGAACCCGGAGCAGGACTCGACGTGACTGACACCCGGAGGAAGGAGAGTGGGCACCATGTCAGGCCTCATCTCACTCACTGGCATGGAGACAGTAGGAGAGAGAGAAAGAGAGAGGCCCCCCGCCCCCGCCCCACACACCCCTGAGTCATCAGTGCAGATGAGAGCAAAGCATGACAGGCCCGAATACAAACGATCCACAGAGATCACCAGTTACGACGAGTTTAGCTTCACAGAATCGTCAGAGTGCTTTTACGTGGCGGGATATGGATCAGGTCACACATGAACACAACCAAACAGACAAGGGCATGTCATCTCTGGCAGAGTCCAATCAGACAGCCATTAAAAAGTCATCAGGGTAATGACTGGACACTGTGTCCTCTGTGTGCTCACCAGACCTTCCCTGCTGCTGATGCCAAACAGCAGACAGGTTTAGTTCCAGAGAAGCAGAGTGAATTCTGGTTCTCTGGATGAGAATCGTGGCTTAATCCTCAAGGTGTAATCTGGTCTAGGATACAGGCTGGGCAAGTCTGGCATGGACCGAGAGTGGTCTGCCAAATTGTCTCCCTGCTTTCAGTGTTAATGTCTCGTCATGGATGGATTACTGAACAGGCCCATTGGGTACAAGCCCAGTGACCCAAGGTCTCACGGGTCCCCTGGGCCACGGCCTCTGTTTACTGCAGAACGACGGTCAACATTTTTTGTCGGAGAGGCAAATCAAATGACAGAGGGACATCAAAGAGACAGAAAAATACTACAAAGAGACGCAGAAAGGCCAGAGAGATGCAAAACAACAATAAAAGAGATGCAAAATGACTGACAAAAAGATGTAAAGGCCATGGTTCTCAGTAGGAAACCGATGGAGTGCTTTCTTTAGGTAGGGAATAAGTCCTTACCCTAAGTGAAGGAGTTTAAATACCTTGGGGTCTTGTTCTCGAGTGAGGGTACAATGGAGCTTGAGATTGGTTGGAGAATCAGTGCAGCGGGTGCGGTATTACATTCAATTTATCGCACCGTTGAGATGAAAAGAGAGCTGAGCCAGAAGGCAAAGCTCTCAATCTACTGGTCCGTTTTCATTCCTACCCTCACCTACGGTCATGAAGGCTCGGTCATGACCAAGCAAACGAGATCCAGGGTACAGGCGGACAAAAATTGGTTTCCTCAGGAGGGTGGCTGGCATCTCCCTTAGAGATAGGGTGAGAAGCACAGTCATCTATGAGGAAAGGGGCCAGTTGAGGTGGTTTGGGTATCTGGTACGGATGCCTCCTAATCGCCTCCCTAGGGAGATGTTCCAAGCACGTCCAGCAGGGAGGAAGCCTTGGGGAAGACCCAGGACTAGGTAGAGGGATCATATCTCCAACCTGGCCTGGAAATGCCTCGTAATCCCCCAGTTGGAGTTGGTTAATGTGGCTCGGGAAAGGGAAGTTTGGGGTCCCCTGCAGGAGCTGCTGCCACCGCGTCCCGATACCGGATAAGCAGACAAAGATGGATGGATGGATGTAAGATGCAAAATGACTCAAAAAGAAGCAAAACCACCTCAAAGATGCACTAAACAACTACAAAGAGATGCTAAATGAACACAACAAGACGTAGAACAACCTTTTAGTATTTTAGTCTGGGTGTCTTGCTCACAGTTAAGAGGGATGGGGGGTCTTTTATATGTCTGTGCTATTGTCTCACAATCTGTCCATGTTTCTAGTGGAAGATTTCTCCTGTCTGCAGTCTGCACTCCCTCCTCTCCTCTCTAAATCCAATCAGCACAGAGCCCCAGCACTGACCTTGAGGTAGAAGTAGCATATACAGTAGCAGACGCACAAGCACACCCAGCCACACATCTGCAACACTGACCACCCATACATGTGCACCACCTGCAACATAATCACGCATTTGTGCCCACGTCAGTAAATAGAAAATGTAAGGTCTGGCGCATGTGATGACCCTGCTGATGCATGCAAAGAGAGGATCTAAATGTGTCTGGACTCACAATATCCTGTTATCAAACACGTTGCTCTTTCATAGACAAGCCAGACCAGTAATAGCACAAGTGACAAGGTCTCACTTTTAACAAGCCCTGCGGTGATCATTACAGCACTATGATAAAAAATGCTAATAAAAATCAATGTTCAATGACTAAAGGGGGGAGCCACAGTGGCGGGTGGCAGCATGCTCACTGTTGAGGTCACACCCAGTCACATACACACACACAGCCACATTAAAGTGGGATGGCACTGTTCATCAGATAATAACTGTATTAAGGTGGATAGTTACACCTTGTGATACTAGGCTATGGGATTATATAATCTGGTAAATTAGTGGTGCATGTCTTGCAGATTGGTGGGAAAATCAACCCTCATAAAATAATCAAAAAGCTGTATTATGACAGACTCTAGAATTTCTGAATTTAAGAAACACACAAATACTTTATGGTATATACTGAACATACCTATAGTATTACCTAAATATTGGCCTCTTTAACTGATAAATACTCCACAATGTTTGTCAGCTGTTTGGTGTTCGGCAGGTAATAAACACTGGTTTTAAGAACTTTTTTGCTATAAACATTGAGCGCAGTGAGAGGGAACCAAAACAGTAACGTTGTGGGCTGTAAGAAGATGCATCATACTTCTGTAGAGCTCAGGGGTGCTGCGGTTTTGTGATAATTCTCTGTGTTCATCACCCAGAGCCTTCTACGTTACAAAGTCATTTGATCCATTCATTGTTTTGAATATATAGACTATTGCTGATTTAATGTTACAGTGCGATCATCCCAAACATTATATAAGTGTAATGCTATATCCCAGCATTTTATCGAGAAAATAACCTTAATTAATCAATAATAAAAGCTATTGTAAGTTATTAGTGAATGGTTGCCAGTATAAATAATAAAAAAGTCAAAAGAACTCTATTTGACAAACTGAACTGCCTCAATATTCAAAAAAGTGAATATTATTTCAGGTAAAATGTACAGCAAGACAATTTCAGATAGCAAAAGGCAAATCCTAAATTAGTTTAAAATGAGCTGCTGTTATTTTCCCTTTCCACTACTTTAGCTAATTATTTTATTCCCCTCAGCCTATTAAAACATTTAACTTTCTTAACCACAGCATTCACTGCTGGCTGCAATTAATAAAGACAATATTATCAGCATTAGTGCCGCTCTAATCCTAGACATCCAATCTCTCCCGTCCTAATCCAGCACTGTGGACTTGCCCCAGCCTTGCCCTATTGGAGCTCTCCAGCAGCTTTTACTATTAGATTTAAATACATTTCTATCTATATGTTAATGCAACCACAGGTGACAAGTCAATCTACAACTGATACGCGTTTACCCGGGCATGAAATTGGGATGCACAAACAAAAATAAGGGTGAGAACAGCATGACCAGCATCTTGGCGTCGTATAGTACATTAAAATTTGACAGCGTGAGCAGGATTGCCTCAGCTGCATGATTTGCAGAGTCCTTGTCCTTCGAACATGCCGGACAACAGTGTGTGTTATCACTTTGGTGAAGCTGGGGGAGGACAATGTGTGTTGCCCAATCAGAAGAGATAAAAAAAAAAGACATCAACCGATAGTCGTCTGGAGTGGAGATGACTCTGACAACCAGTTTGATAATCAAAAGGAACTGCCTGGAAGTGGGGGGAGCGGGTGGAAGGGGCAGCAATGAGGTTAGAGTGTCCGCACTGAAGCTCTGCCAGGAAGTTTGTGTCTGGGCCAATGAGCTGGGAGAGGAAGCGCTGAGTCAGGAAGCCTGGCCAAGAAAGAGGCCTGTGGAGCTGGCATCTCCTCCTCACACACACACGTTACAACGTTTCACACACCACTGCTCTGCTGGAGTCATAACACACTGTTCCCAAGCCAGCGCAGCACACGCATGTGCACAACCGTGGGTGCACACACTCGCCTGCTGTGCATGCATTCATCAGTAAACGAAAAGAGAGATGTGACGCCAAATACCTGTCGCCAATAAAGTGTGGTGTACAAACGATATATTTCAATTTGCAAATAATCAAAAAGAAGAAAAAAAAATCAAGTCAGTGGAGGGGTAGAATCTGATTTGTTCAAATATATGACACAAAGAGGGAAAGATGCGACTTTGAAGGGATCCATTGGAGACAAAAGAAAATTCTGATATGTATCATCGAGCAGGTGCAGATACCTGAGGGCAATTACACGGGATGAAACTGTGATATCCTCATCATCCCTTTCATAGCATGCCACACAGAGAGAAGAGGCTAACACAAGACTCTAAAGAGCTCCTTATCAGAGGAATCTCTCTGGTATGGCAATACGTGTGTGTGTGTGTGTGTGTGTGTGTGTGTGTGGTTGATGTTTGAGAGAAGGTCAGAGAGGACAAAGAGGAAAAAGAGGTAGAGGAGGAGGAGCATCGGCTCCTCATAGCTGCAACCAATCAATGGACGACAAAGAAATGGTGAATATGAGCTTAAAGAAATAGTTTTGACATTTGGGGAATGTGTTTATTTGCTTTCTGGTAGAGCATTAGACAAGAACATTGATACCACTTAAAATCCACCTACCAGCACCTCAATACACCATTTTACTGTGGGTGATGTGGTGGACTATTTATTGACCGGGAGCAGTAACTTCCTGGAAATATTGTCTGACACATAACCCCTGTAAAATAGCAATTAGTTTGGTTTTTGTATGGATTAAATATACCAATATAATAATATTGTATATAATATATATCAATTTGTCAAAATGTTGACTAAAGATTTTTTTTAATACTGCAATGGATAAGTCCAGAGTATATTTTTTCAAACTGATCATGTCTATTTTTTCACAACATTTATACAATTCAAAACGTAGAAGCTAAAACTGAATATAATGTTTAAATTGCTGCAAAAACTGTGTACAACAAAACGTGAAACAAAAATTTGTGATAATAGCATGAAAACTCATTCCCATCTGTTTAAAGCTCCTCCTAAGTCTCTCTCTCTCTCTCTCTCTCTCTCTCTCTCTCTCTGTGTGACCTGAATTCAGCTAAAAGTTACAAGAACACTTTAGAAGAAAAACTCTTAATATCTTTAAATTCCTGACAATGAAAGGCTAATAGAAATCCTCATATCAAGTTTTACAAAAAGAAAAAGCTTTTTGTCTTCTTTAATAATGGAATTCAAAGACATTAAAAAAGTGCCATGGGGGGTTAAATTAGAGTAACAGTTTTTCTAAGATTAAAAGACGCCGATGCCAGCAGCTGGCACTGCTGAGAAACAATAAAAATGTGAACTTATACAAAGAGAAAAATCAACCCTACTTACTTGGAACAAACTTACTTTAACCAACAGGAAGAAAAGAAACCTTTCATAAACCCAGGTTGACCTTGCTCTCTGCACTGTTCTTAATCTCAGGGGCATAAATTAGCAGCACCTACAGTATGCTCGGAGTTGCCAAGGAGAGCGGCCTCCTACCAGGGGCCGAGGATGTCTTCTGGAGTTTGTTGCCGGGGCTCGTGAATGGCTGCACTTGTCACAAGGACTAAAGAGTTTTCTCGCTCAGCACCCAGAGACAGTGACGCCTCAAAGTCAAGGGGTGGGCAGGAATGCCCTGAATAGGCAGTTACGTAAAAAACTCACAGCACCCTGTGAGGATAGAGTCAGGACCTGACAATGCTTGCTGGAATTAAACAGTGGCAGATGGCCTGAAGTGTGCAATATAAACCTCTTAGTATGCATGGAAGTGAGACAGTTTCATTTTCACAAATTCACCACATTAAGAGAAAACAACAGCAATCATTTGAATAAGAGAATGGACAGATTATGAGATAATGGGCCCCTGGGCACAGACATGTAAAAGGCATCCCAATCCCATACATACAGTAGGAGCAACACACACAAAAAAAAAAATGCAACCGCATCGGTCGCATCGTTTGTAGTCGATTTTGAGTCTAGTTTTCTTTTTTCGTATCTCTTAAGTTTTGTTTTCTTTTTTTGTGTGTCTCTTTGTGGACATTTTCTGTATTTATTTTATGACTTTCCAACAAGAATGTTAACAGTGACTTTCAGAGGCTGTGGTCCAAGGGCCACTGACCCCTTGGGCCCCTGGGCCTGTACCCAGCAGGCCTGTTCAGCAATCAATCCATTAATAAGTGTATGGATATGAGGCTATTGATAAAAGCAAAATTAGCAAAAACTAATCTGCTTCTGATGTCAAAAAAGTAATTGCAGAAATTATCTGGGGCATGTTTAAAAAGAAAACAAGTGTCAAAAGACACATCTGGTCACTGACTAATTTCATTCGACAAGCACACTTTGAACTATCACAGCTTATTTTCATGTGCACACAAAAAAAGCCAGAAAAAGAGAAAAAAAGGACAAAAAAACATACCAAAAACCTCTCTCTCCCTCTTTGCTCCCACCAGAAGCCACCCAGAGAGCACCAGGGCTAACCCTGCTGACCTGACCCAGATATTAACCCAAGCCTCCAGATGTGAACGCGCGCGCTGGGATTACTCCACCACTGCATCAAGCTCCACATGCTTTCCTAATGAGGCATCCTAATATGACCCTGGAGACAGAGCGGACTGTCTGTCTCACTATCTGCCTCTATTCCCATAACTCTATCACTCTGTCTGCACAGAAGCATCTCCGTATCATGTAATGGGAATAAAAACATCATGGAGTCTGGTTAATGCTGTTTTATCATTGTCACAGAGGGATATTAGTCTGTAAATGTAATTCAAAAGAATCTGACCTCATGCAGCACACAAACCACCATACGATTGAACATTATCTAATAAAATAATACTGCTATAACTGTCAAACACTGGAATTAAATAAGCAATTAATTGTACTAGACACTCTACCCAACGCTGATATGCTTCCTATTATTCAGACACCTGCAACTAAGTGAAGTTATTAAGAAAGGAAGAGTGACATCTACTACTACACTAAAGAGAATCTCTAATTTACGCAGAATGTCAATGCCTTGCAAACTTGTCCTGTACTGGTTGTTGGAGAAAAGTAGTTTCACTCATCCTGTCCACATTTTCACCAGTCACGACCTGAGCCCTTTGGCAGGATCGCCCTGATATGAAAGAATTTAACTCCTTCTCTGCATCAATGTAGCTATTGTAGCTATTGCATTCTTTCAGCAGCTTCAATTTCCAACTTGTGCCGTGTAGGCAAGTTACAAACTTCAGGATACAAAGCACAAAATACACGGTATGACAGCCGGTGGTACAAATACACAATGAGGTAGAAGTGTGGTAAGTTTAATCGGCCTGCTAAGTAGCTCAAATTTGCAAGAGATCAAAGAGGGACAAAAAATAAACAAAAATGCAGCGCTCTCCTCTGTAGCCTACCATTTTGATCCAGCGTTTCGAGGCTCAAAGGAGTCCAAGAATAACTCCTTTCGCACCAGTTTTCGCTTCGCCATGAAAATGACCGTTGAATTGTCACATTTCTTCAGTTTTTGCCTTAACCTCAATCTTTTCCCCCCCGTGCTGCTGTAGCATTCAGACAGACAAAAATGCAGAGGCTGCTTTTGCAGAAGGAATTGGTGATTGGAGCTCGGGGATCATATGGGCTTTTTGTCAGACGTTTTTAAAGGGACACGGTACTGTTTAACGTGGAGTTGCGAGACAGGCGCCTTTCTTTGTACAGTACTTGGATTTTCTTCATTTTTTTTTTTTGGCGTGAGCAGGAGGACGTGAAAGGACATCCAACCATATGGTGCAAAACCCGGGTGCGCTTCCTGTCACTGTGTGCGCTCGTGCAACAGTGTGACGTCACAGGGGCAGACAGATGCAGAGGTCAGGAAGTTCAGTCATTTCCCATGTTGCAGAATTCATCATAACTTCTTTTTACACAATATGAACACTAGTATCAGATTGTAATAATTTCAAACGGGTGTTGTATCTGCACACAGTTTAATCTATAACCACAAAGAGAGCAAAATGTCAAATGAGAATTTAAATGATTGTCTCACACTCAAACAAATGAAGTACTTTTCATTTTCATTCGTAACCCCCTTCATACCAGGACCAAAGTAACCTCATATGAGGTCCAGGGAAAATGAGGTATTTGGTTAATTAAATAAACCACAATTTTAAGGAATATGCAACGAATATCAACTCAGGCCTCTCTGCATGACGTGCAAATGAATAATGCAGGTGTTGCCTTTAGGCTCTTATGATTTCAGTTCATAATGTTTTAGTGTTGCATACAGTATTACAAACCAAATTACCACAACCTAAATATACCGAAGAGGATTAGGGCCACATATGAAAAAATGTTGTTGAGTTTTGCCTTTTTTCTCCAAATTCTGACTTTATACTCGGAACTCAAATACATTTTCACACGTGGCTCTAATCCTCTTTCATATACAGTATATGCCACTAGGGCTGCCACTAAAAATTATTTTAATTATTGGTTAATCTGCAGTTTATTTTTTCAAATAATCCATTAATTATGGCCTCTAAAACATTAGGAAATAATCTTCCTAGATAGTCTTCCTAGATATTTGAAGACTCCAAGAAGAGTCTTCAAATATCTTGTTTTGTCTGACTAACAGTCCAAAACACAAAGATATTCAGTTTACCATTGTAAACATGTGCAAATTTGCGTGAAAAATGACTTGAACAATCACTTATGAAAATAATTGGTGAGTCATTTTCTGACTCAAAACTTGGAGCCTCAATGCCTCCTGAGGGTCTGGGACCCCGGGGCAGTTTCCCACTCTGCCAAGTTAGTAATTTAACCTTGTCTTGAACCCCACTGCCATCGCTCACTCCTGAGCAGACTGTATGGAGCAGAAGTCAATACGCTCATAACAAGGTGGGGGGAAAATTGATCGCAACCTGGAGCAGGAACCATTCATCACTTCATGTCCAGGACTCAGCCGAGCCCACACTATTAGTGTGTACAGAGAAGCTGTACTCAAGACTCACAGAAATCTTAAACACATTTCACATTAAGATGTTTTAAATTCAAGCCATAGTATGTGGCTGGGTAAACAAAGAGTTACATATGTCATATCTTGTGCTGTTAAACATGTTAGACAAGGAGGAATTGAAGAGGAGAAATTCAATGAAAAGTGAACCATCTATTTTCCCAAGCTGTGGGAGGAGGCTAATTATGTTTCCATTTAAACCTGAGGCATTGAAATCAAGTGAAGCTTGTTAACAAAAAAGGTCCTATAGGACATATGTTGTGAAGGAAACATAAATCCAATCCTGTATCAGTGATTTAAGGGTTAGACACGGCTTATCTACTATAGTCCCAGTTTGACCTCAGTGTAGAAATGAATTGCAATTAGTTTTGCTTGCACATTTAAAAATAAAACATGTGTTCATACATTTGAAACGCACACTTTAGCATTTTACAAAAGTCCCCAAATAACTTGTGAAACATTTTTACCACAATGTGTAAAAACTAAAAACAGTGCTGTATATTACAGCATCCAATCAATTCATTTTATCCTTGTGTGCAGCCAATGATGCATTCTGCTATAAAACTGCACACTTGTATGATTTGTATGAAAAGCATACAAAACAGGCCTGAACAGTAAATTTACTCACTGCTTGCCCTTGCAGATAAAAATGAACAGTCACTGTAGCAATCCAATAGGATCTGTATCTGACGGATGATTCTTGGTTTCTAGCATGCGCCTCATAAAAGCTCCCAGAAGAGAGATATAGGAGCTCACACTCCAGCAGTTTTAGGGGTTCACAAATATTAGCAAAGAGGAAACCAAATTTTCAAATTAGTTTGAGTTTGATTAATAATTTAAGTCTTCTCTTCCTTTTTTTCTTATTCAAATTAAGTCAGTGGAATTTTACTTGTGCATTAATCAGATTCTTCTAATTACATGACATCTAATGACAAAGTGGATTGTATTAAAAAGATAGATGGCGCTGTTGAAGAGGTACAAATGATCCAAGTTCACAAACGGACATCTCTGTACAATTATCTACTGTACATTGTGATATTTATTATGTGTAAACATTCATAACTGTTTGAATAAAATCTAACTCAGATATACTATACTTTGAGTACAGCAGTTAACATTTAAAAAGTAATACATGAATGAAACAAAGACACTCATTGAACGAGAACGTTTTTAGAGAGAAAAAAAACAAAACCATTTAAGCCATAACCACAACCTATACCAACTACCTCCTCAAACACATCAGAACTGAGCGGATTAGACACAATTAATAATTGTACATTTCAGTGTAGTAAAAACAGAAGTAAAAAAGAATACACAAATATAAACAATATAAAATACATGAAGCTTACATTTTTATAACTCTAGGCAGTGGCAGTCCCTAAAAGAAGAACTATCTTATGTAAGTTAGTAAAGTAGGTTTATTTATTTATTTACATTCTGTAACATTAGTTTCCTCAAAGACTGTCAGAACAGTATTAAACCAGTAACAACATGGAATATAACTTTTCCTCTTGGAGCTTTAGTTGCTGATCTGTGATAACAGTAACTGCTATTGTGTGTGCACAGTGTCCAGACTTTGTGGCTTTGTTTCCTCCGAGCAGACTTGAACCTAACAACCTGCCTAAGGCTCAACTGTACCGACTGCTGCGACTGTGACTTCTGCTCCTGGAAGAACTGCGGCTGGATGAGCGGTACGACCTGCAAAAGACATACGTTTTACTTTTCTTGCATGAATT
Organism: Etheostoma perlongum; assembly: GCA_026937815.1. Classification (NCBI taxonomy): domain Eukaryota; kingdom Metazoa; phylum Chordata; class Actinopteri; order Perciformes; family Percidae; genus Etheostoma; species Etheostoma perlongum. The sequence goes on along the minus strand of CM049392.1, from coordinate 16,165,356 downwards.
AGATACGACGATTTGGCTGAATGCTTAGTAGGTCTGGTGTTAAACCACAATCTCAACATTCAGCCACATAAAGGAAAAGGTTGGGCCGAACTAAGAGCTGCCACCTTGCCTTGTCAGGGTGCACCAGGATGCAGAGCATCTTACCGGGATCGGCGGTCCGAGCTCCTGTAGCTTTCACTTCGTCTGCGTCCTCGTCTCCTGGTCGCACTCCGACTGGAGTAACTGTCGGAGGAGTCGGACCTGCATTAACATACAGAGATATTATTTTAGGGATAGCTCCAGAATAGTGTTTGATTCACACAGATTTGTTTAGGAAAAGCCAAGTCCTGGTATGATGATAAAGATCCATCGCTGATTTTATTACAAATCACAGCACAGTTATAAGATACTATAATGACTAAAGATAGGATTGATTACTCCTAGGGCTGCAACCAACGATTATTTTGATGATTATTTTCTTGATAAAAAGATTCATCTTTGGTCAAATATTAGAAAATGGCAAACAATGCCCTACACAATGTTCATAATCCCAAGGTCAATTTTGTCCTACAAACCTGAAAAGAAATAATTTTACTTTCATAGAGGATAGACAGGACAAAATCTACACTTTGCTTGAAAAATTATTCAATTGTTATTCATCAAAATAGTGAATAGAATGAATATTCACCAACTGTTTTTTTATCTCTGTCTTCACACAAACGCTTTTTTCTGCTTGATGTGTATTACTCAGTAGCAATTGTTTTCATGCCATCATATAAACCCAAAAACCTATATATTAGTTTATATCGAAATATCCTATAAACTATATCAATTCTAAAGCAATATGCACCTAATTCCCAATTTACTTGTGATTAAGATAAAATAAGTAGGGCTGGGTGAAAAATATTGATACCGGTTCCTTAAGGATACTTTTATCAATACCAATTTTATGAAACAAAACTAAATTACAACAAGTCTTTGTATTTATTTTTCAGCTCCTACCAAGTGAGCCCTGTCTCTGTACATTATGTAGAGTTTTTCCTGCGAGTCTCTACAATGGGTAATGTTAGAAAGCCAATCACAAACATTATTTGATCTTGTTAGAAGCATGCTGCACGCTTATTGGCTCACTCACTCTGATGATATTTACTCCTTAGGTATTGAATGACGAGGCATTTTTTGATTTTATGCTTTAGAGGCAATTTAGAGTCAAAAGTATTGAATTCGGTACCCAGCCCTACAAATGAGATTGTGGTGTTTGAACCTGAATATACTGTATACATATAAACATAATCATATGTATATCTTGACTCGAAGGACCTCAGTGATCTCTCACATGAACACTTAAACATTTATATTTCTGAGTGTCTGTTAGCGCAATAAATAGCTCACAGACCTGGATCTCCGACGGCGATGATGGGAGCGACTTCTGGAATGACTTCTACTGTACGTCCGACTGACAGAAAAAGACAGAAGTAGTATTAAAAAGATACTTCAAGACCAATGAATAAAATACACAATGGTTCTCAGGAGTCTATCGGGCTGAAATGTAAAATATAGAGCATGACGCTGAAACCTCCTAATCTACAAGGTTTCTTTTTATGTTGTTTCCACCTCCCCACTGGGCCCCCGTTAGGTGTCACGTCCGAATTTAAGAGTGGGTTTTCTGGAGGGCTCCTAAGAAGCTTTGTGCCAGTAAGACATGTGTATGATGGGCTTATGGTTTTGTTATTTATGTATACGTTTATTTGGTTGGTAATGTATTGTCTATTTTGTTATAGGTCTTGAATATTGTAGTTACTTGATTTTTGGAGATGGCGGGACGGTGTTAAAAATGAATAAAAAAAATTGTTAATCACAAAATCAGTGTTTTAGGGTGTACCTGTGACTCCTGTAACTTCGATACGTGCTGCTACGAGAGCGTGACCGTCCTCTTCTACGTCTCCTCCGACTCCTGCTACGACTCCTAAAAGAATTACATTGCGTTATAAATGACCTTTAACCAAGCTAGAACAAAAAGCTCTGTACTGCAGATACAGATTTAAGCTTCTAGACTAAATGCTTCACATCAAGTTGATCACTTAATAACAACAACAACCTTGTCCAAAAAGCCTCTTCAGCATTTACAAAGATTTGCCGAAGGTGCCGTCAAGCTCTTCATTTAATCAAAATTATTTTTGTCTTACCTGGTAGAGGAGCTGGAGCTGCGGGACCTACTCCTGGACCGGCTGTAGGAATGTGACCAGCCTCCGGAGCGGGACCGGTGACTCGAAACGGGAGCGCGACTTCTTCTGGGACCGTGTGTGGGACGTTCCCCTTGTATTTCCCACAGAGGTGGATCTCTCCTCGCTGGAGCTCTCCTGGTTCCTTGGCCTCTGGTAGAGCCGTGCGGTCTTACGAACCTCATCAAACAGAGATCCCGGTCGGACCCGGCTTTTGCTTTTTATCTCCATTCTCACTCCCTGCTGGTTGGGGGTCTGGTTCTCTTGAAGTTGGACGTTTTTTGTGGTGATGGGCGGCACATTCAGGTTCTGTAAAGCTGACATTCCCTTTAAAGGCCTCCATTTAAAATGAATTACAGTGCCAACAGGTTGGCCAGTGGCTGCTTCTTCTTGAAGTCCAGCTGTTGTTGTGGAGGTTACAGACGGCTGTTCTTTGCTAGGAGGTAAAGCACGATCTCCACTTGCCATATCTGAAGACTTTGAGGTAGATTTTAGTGTTAATTCAGGGGAGTTATAATAAGCATCCAGTGTGTGTAGAGGTTCTACAATCTCAGCATCATGCTCTGGGGTACAAATGTCCATATCATCTAAGGACTCTTGCTCTTTGGGTAAATTAGCACCGTTCCTGTTGGATGACTGAAGATGAGGTTCAGTGTGTTTTGGGTTTTTGTTGATACATTCTTTTGCACTCTGTTGTGGCTGCTCTTTTGCGCTAGTTAATTTTTTACTCACAATGCCTACACCAGGCCTTTCTTTGACAACTCTACCAGGACTATGTTTCTCTCGTTTTGATTCATCCTCTTCTTCCTCCTCCCCGAACTCTAAAGGAGGCTGCCAGTGAAATGTCTCTTTGAGCTTCTGATGTTGTCTCTTCAATCTCTTTCCTTTGTCCTTACTGTGATGGGAACTGCTTTTGTTCTCACTTCTTCTCTTGTGTTTATGCTTACGTTTGGCCTTCTTCTTGCTCTTGTGCTTCTCTGGCTCTGCGGCCTTTTCCCCACTTTCCTCTGGCTGACCAGAAGCAGCTGCAATTTTGCGTGCCAGCACAGTCACTGCCTCGGATGTCTTTCTGATAGTCTCATATTCTGATTCTGAACTAGCCTCCCCTTCCTCTTTTTCAGATATGGCCAATGTCCTGGCGGTTATATTTTCAGAATCACTTTCTGAATTCCATCCAGTAGGAGCAGACACCTTCTTGTCAAGAGATTTACTGGACTGAACTGCTTGTTTCTGCTTTGCACTGTTGCTTTGGCCCACTTTATCACTGTCACTATCCCATTCAGACTTGCTATTAAAGCTCTCTGGCAGCATTGAGCTGTAATGCTTTGTCTCTTGATCCTGTGAGCCGCCTTTCTCCAAGGAGCCACTTCTCCCTGAAACACTGATATCAGGACTATGCTCTTTCTCTGATGCTGATTGAGCATCTTGACTGCTGGCAAGTGAAATGTACTTGTCTAAATTTTTTATCCTTCTCAGAGAGCTGTAATACTCTTTCCATTCCTTGTCTAGTGAACTCCTCTTGTTGATACACGTTTTCTGGACGTTTTCAGAGTCTGGTTTGCTGATGGAGGATGACCTGCTGTTATACTGGTGAGGGGATCTGGACCTGGACCTACTGTGACTTTTGCTCTTTGAGCGGCTGTATGAGCGGCTGCAGGACTTGCTACTGGAGGACCTGCTGGGTGAGCGCCCTGCCAGTTTGTGGCTTTCAGAGTCACCTGGCAGACACTTTGGTTTAACAGAAGTCTGAGCTTTTTCTGTAACACTAGCTACTGTTTGTCCAGTGAAGGAGCTAGAAGCTACTTTAGCTTTAATCTCCTGAATGTGGATGTAAGAGGGTTTCCAGGGCTTTTGACCGGGTTTCCAGCGTGAGGGTGGGGGACTGTCGCTCATTGGGATCACAGGGACACTTTCAGGAGTTGGGACACTTGACTGTCTATGGACAGGTTTGACTTTGCTCTCTGGAAGTTTCTCAGACATTATGGCGTCCGCATTGGGCTTGCTGGCTTTCCTCTTTCTTTGGGATCTGGATGGACTCTTCTTTCTGGGTGGAGATAAAGACCTAGATCTGTACCTAGATCTAGACCGGGATCGAGAATATGACTGAGATCTGGATCTAGACAAAGACCGACTTCTAGACCTAGAAAGGCTTCTGGATCTCAAATAAGACCTGGACCTCCCTCTAGATCTGGACTGACTGGATGTGTAAGACCTAGAGTAGGACCGCGAGTCTCTGAAAGACAGCGAGGACCGCCGTCTCCTCCGAGTTGACGAATGATGCTGATTTGAAGAGGAGCGTGATAGAGAGCGGGATCTTCTGGACTTTCGTTCTGAAGACACTGACCTTTCACCCACTGACAGACAAGGGGTTTGTGGCTTGCTCTTAGAGCTCTTCTTCTTGCCATGCTTCCGTTTTTTGGCTTTCTTCTTGTGTTTGGCTTTCTTCTTCTCTTTTTTGTGTTGGAGGTGCAGGCTGGACCTCTCAGAGCTGCGGTCTGAGGAGTGTTCTGCAGACCGGGACCATGCAGAGTCACTTCTGTCCTCCCATCTGCATGAGGAATGGTCATTCAATCTGTTAAGTCAAAAGATGCATGAAGGAAAAAAAAAATAGATGTTCTACATTACAAAGTAAAAGATTAAGTCCTACTTGTCTCCTTTGCTCCACCTCTCGATGCTCGGGGGTTGATAAACTTTGGTTCGCTTCATCTCTTCTTTCCAGTGTGGTGGAGTTTCACTGCTACCACGTTCTTCCACAGATGCAGAGCGTGATTTAGACCTTGTTGGGGTATGATATCGCTGCAAAAAAGTAAAAATATATTGATACTTTACAATGCATTACTAAGAATACGCCAAAACTCTTAAAGGAGCTCGCCGAGGCTTTGCTTAAAGATTCTTTGCCTTAAGCAACTTGAGTTATTTTCATTAAAAATACAGAATGCATATTAGTGGCAAAAAGTAATGCAGGTATGACCGTAGAGAAAACAAAAAATGAAGAGTTTGTTTCTGGGGCCATTGATGTAGATGTAGGTCAATTCTTTACATCAATGCTTCCCACCCTTTGGGCTTGTGACCCCTGATACGGGAGCAATGTCTACTTGCAACCCCTTGACATCAGTAGTGTATAAATATTGGCCCTTGGAATAAGTTATAGTGGATCAGATACAATTAGAAGCAGACTACTACCACAATTAATAAATAAACACCACATATGAACTGACAAATCTCTGATCTTAGTTGAGGTGAGCATACCATTGTTCCTCTGCCTTTAATCTTCCGTCCAGACTTAGAGACCGCTGGTTTCTGGTCAGTTGCAAGAGATGTTTCTTCTTTCTCAACTCTGAAAAGATTAAAACTCAAAGTAAACGCCTAGGGTTATGTATCCTGTTTAATGCATGAACTGAAATATATTCCAAAAAAACTGACATCTCTGTTTTATCTTCCTGAGATGGCATGTCCCGTCGCAGCAAGAAGCGATTCTCTGGCACCGGAGGGATTTCCTCTGGTCGGACTACCGGCTTCTCTCTCCTCCCACTCTGCTCCTTCTCTTCCTCCACTTCATTGTCTCCCTGCATCATCTCTCTTTCCACAGGACTGTGAAAGCTTCAACCGACACAACATGCAAAACAATATTTTGTTATGCAAAAAAACAGCCCGTCTCTTAGCTCTCAAAGCTGAGAGTGAATCATGTCACTACTTTTAATATACTTGGAGATACTGATCAGACTGGATCTTTTGAGGTACATGTGAGTAATTATAAAAGGATGTAAAGATGTAATCATGAACAAAGTTTTTTTTTTTTTTTTTTTTTTTTAAATACCTTGGCAGAACAATGTTTTTCTCCTTCTTGGATTCCCTCCTTTTCTTTTTAGACTGTTTACTCTTTGCATGTCCCTTGTGCTTGTGATGTTTTTGCTTTTCGTCTGATTCCTTTTCAGATCCCACTGAAGAGGAGTACTGAGAGGACGAGTCATGGGAATCGAGGGACGAGTCCGAAGAATCTGAGGTTATTTTCCTCTTGCCTTCAAGAACTGAAGCCAGAAACATAACAGCATGCAGGGCATTTCATTTGAAAAATGCTTCTTAGTCACAGTAAGAAGGAAAGATCAAATGCCAGGATTCACTTTCAGGGTGGTGTAACACTACAACAACTGAGGCTTTGTTTGATTCTTTTTGGTATGTTGGGGTCAATGAAAGCAGGCCTGGCGGAGTCAGGTAGGCAGATGCCATCCGAACTTTGCAGAGATCTCCTCGCTGAACCTCAACAAACAGAAGATCAGGTAACACGCCCCGTAACTAATGCCAGAGGCGGAAATGCTGACATTAAAATGCCAACCTCTTACAGAGTGACCCAAATTATGACCCAGTTGCAATCACAGGCAGATATTTCCTACAGTAGACAAAAACTACAGAGAATACAAAAGGTAGAAGCTTATATACATAACGGATGATGGATAACATCTATTTAAGCGGTTATTTGAATATACACCAGGCATTAACTATCCCGGTCTGGAGATGGGTTTATACAGCAGCAGGTCAAAATTCTGGTGATATCTTTCTTAATTAAGTATCCAAAGCCTGATGTTGCTTATTCCTCTGAGCTCCATTGTTGTTCCAAAATGATATACAAACACATAAATGAGAAAAAAACCTTTTAAATAGTGGCTGAAAATAGTCCCCATGTACTCCTGTTTAAGTAGCATTTTCTAGAAACTACAGTGGCCAGTTGTTTTAAAGAATTAAATTACTGAGCCTTTTGTAAAAAGGAAACAATGAACTGTATTTCTGACACATTTATTAAGTTTTATATCTTCAGTAGGAAGAGCTTGGGGCAGAGTGCCACACCCAGGGTACGGAAGTCTGATAATAAAATGTTTTTTAATAAAGCTAACCGTAACCCTTCAAGAAATTGCAGATCAGTTGCTCTACTTACCATCATTAGCGGACTTGGTGATAAGTTGTCCGCAGTCTATCACTCTCACATCAGCGTAGGGTCTGCTGGCTGAATCAGTCTTCAGCCCCTCGACCTTCTTTATCACTTCAAAGCCGGAGATCACGAGACCAAAGACGACATGGACTCTGTGCAAAGGCAGAAAAGATTGATGCCGGTTACAACTATACAGCGATTTGACTGTTATATGATTCTAATGTCTTTAAAAGCCTTGAAAACGTTCACTCTTTCTAAACGTATCATACACAAACACACCAAAATGTTGAACAGTATAAAGAAACACAAGTTTTCAGGGCTCTACGAATTCTGTTAAAAAATAATTCAGTTAAATATGGGAAAATCCAGTAAGAAATGAAGGTTCTCTATGAACTGTAAAGACCATTGTAATGCCTACTGTAAGTGCCAAAGTGAGATTAGATTTTACCCATCGAGATGAGGTGCTGTTCTGGTCGTGCTGTTTGTGGAAAATCCAGCAAAGAAGGGAGGTCAACCAATGGCAGGTAGGGTCATGAGAAAAGAAGAAAAAAGGAGGAAAAGAAAGAATACACAAAAAACTTCAACAAAGTGCAGGTACTACTGTTTCACAGGAACACATCTCAAAACAAAACAAAGAAAAAGGGTATAGAATTTGTCAGACATTTGTTTAATGATATATATTAAGGAAACACTTGTAATTTGGACTTACAAGCCATGAACAGGCAATAACATCCCTCAACAACAGAGTGAGAAATATATGACCATACAAATATAGACAGTCTGTTTACATTTCCTCCTTTATGTTTCAAGAGGTTTTATGCATTTCTAACATATGGTGACAACCTGGTGTAGTGATAAAGGAAGTCTGGATAGCCAAAACCTCAAGCCTTTATTTGTGAATATTGTTCAAAACAAATCCAAAATAAACACTGCACTCTGCAGAATACTTGCAAATACAAACTACTAGATGATAAATACAGTCAGGAGACAGAGAGACAGAGAGAGACAGAGAGAGACAGAGAGAGAGAGAGAGAGAGAGAGAGAGAGAAACACAGCCTTGGAGACACATTACCTTGGAAGAGCAGGATGCTAGAGTTTCTGAAAATTTTACACAAAAACGGCAAGAGAAAAAATGTAACACATTTATAGGTAAAAAAGAATGAATCCATGTTTCTCTGCACTTTGAAAATCTAACAGCACACAGAGCGGGGACTGATGACGTCCACACTCAATGACAAATTCTACTCTACATTTTCAAAAGGGACAGAAAGCCAATAAATAATGTATGTGACCTGTCAGTTAAATGGTATAGTTATTTAAAAAAAAGGTGCAGAGTGATGTGATTTACTTATGTTACTCACATGAAAAACTGTGAACCGTTGGTGTCCTTCCCACGATTGGCCATCGACAACAGGAAGGCTCTGTCGTGTTTGAGAGTGAAGTTCTCATCTGTTGGGAGCAGAGAGAGACGGATCGAAGTCTCACAGTGTGTTCTCTGATGCATAATAACGGAAATATTCAGGGAGGTAAAGGATAAAAAGGGATAACCATTTTAATCCACCAAACCTAATCATTGCCTCAGTAACCAGTCCTTCCATAAAGGCAGTTTTATAAAAAGGTAGTTGTACCAAAGTACCCAACTGGTTTTGAATGATTTAAAACTATTAAATCACATGTATTTTACATAATTCTGACCTTGTTCCAAAGAATATCATATTGTCTTGACTTGAAAATAGCTTCAGATCCAGTGCCTCTCCTCATCAAGGTTACATTATCACTGAGCTGGGATCATTTAGAACATTCTCAATGGTGGTAGATTCCAAGAGTCGAGTAGATTTCAGAAATAGCTAATATATCCTGAGCTATGCTGTCCAAAAATTGAAAGCAGAAGACAATCAAAAAGGAAACACAACGGTGTGTCATCTAAAGTCATGTAAATTGGAGCAAAAAGATGCTCACTATAATGCATCGCTTATGTAAAGCAAGTGTCAAGACTTCTGAAGATTGCAGAAGACCAAACATATTGAATGCTTTGGTAAATTGGTCCACCGTGACGTAGCGTATATGCACTTTAATAGACTGAAAAATTAAATGATCCTTTAAATGTAAGACAGAAAACACACTAGTCCATGTAAATAGTACTACTATAGACTACTAACAGAATAAAAGCACTGAAGTCATAAATATCATCAAGCTATTTGCATATATAAAAAGGTTATTCCAATATGGACACAAAACAACAACTAAAATACTTCCAAATGGCTAATTCTTCATTCTATCTACTCCATCCGTGTTGTAAAGCTAAATATCTTATTTCCAGTGAGATACTCCATTAGTTGTCATATTTAGCAGAGAAACCTGCAGCCTGTATCTGACATCTATCTACATGTCGAGAAAGTCATGTAACTATAAATACCACATATGTAACATAAAATGTAACATGATCAGCCCGAGGCTCTGGGGGCAGGTGGTCTAACTGGGTAGCTGTCTGAATAGAAAACCCTGTAACATCCTTGGAGTACAAATGTGCATCTGTACCATTGCAAACATTTGTACTTTTTTTTGACTGACAGAGGAAGGTGGTGGGGACAATGTTGACATGGTGTTACTGAGCTGTGTACATCTCTTACCTTCTCATTTTGCAAAAGACCACTCTATAAATAAGAGAATATGTTGAAAATTTTAGGCAGGAAGATTGTAGCTTTCAGTAAAGAGAATACCTACTCTCCATGCTGATTTGATAAAGCCCACTACTGTTAATAAATAGAAGACAGCACTATACAATGGAGAAGTGAAGGTTAACACAGTCATACATAGGAAAATTCAGAAGAAACATATTATTATCACAATAGGCCCATGCAACATAATACTCATGCAAAAGTATCTAAATTGTAACTTAGATAAACATTTATTAGACAATATTTTTTATTAGATAATTTGATATTCCCATTACCTTCAAAGTAGCCACCGTAAATGGACTCTCCGCCTCTTCCATTTCCTGCAGAGATTAACACAATTAAATAATTAAGCCAATTACTATCAATGCCGAAAAAGTGCATCTCGTCAACATTTTGGAAAACAAAAGTGGTTACTTGTGTTTTTCTAGGACACATTTGAAGTGGCTGCCATATTCAAGAAACTGTATTGTCCCCATATGTACATACTGGCACTTTGATGAGACTTACAGCTTCTATCTTTATCAGTTTTTGTTGTAACTCACATTATTAATTGTTAGCTGTTAAACCATAGAAAGCATCACCATTATTAACAAACATGTTGTACCTAACAAAGCATTTAATTCTTCCTTAAACAAAATCAGATGCTGCACCTTTTTTACTGAAGCTCTGTTGCTTTCCGTTGGGTTTTATGTAAAGATGAAAACAGCAGTTTGACATATTTCACAATTTAATTAAACACACACTTTCAAAGTAAATCAGGTTACATGCTAGACATTTTTACCTTCGGAGAAGTCGCCTCCCTGGACCATAAAGTTCTTTACAACTCTGTGAAATGTGGAGCCTTTGTAACACAGGTTTTTCCCTGTGATTTTGCCAGTTCCCTTTTCACCTGCAATCACATGAATGGTAACTGAGATCTCATTCAACACAAAACAATCAACAGACCTGCTACTGTTTAAAGTGCTTTTGCGTATACCAGATGCCTTGAGGTGTAAAGAAATGTTAGTCTTGAGCGTTGCCATATGTGGTTTGTTCTAAACAAGGGAATGAAACCATAGTTGGGAGGAAGGATTTCAATAAACTGGATGCCTATGTTCAGGCATCCTGTTGGTGATACTCTTGTGCAGAACTGCAGAATTTATTAAACAATCTTTCCCCGGGGTGATACCAACAGGGAATCCAATATTGGTCCAAAGCTATAACCCCCTGGATTTCCAATCCCCTAGGGGGAAAGGAGACGTGAATGTAGCAATTTCATTAGATGTGTGTGCTTTAAGAGGACAGAAGGTTGGCTGTTCAAATGGACAGCTGTGTTTGCTAATCTTCTAGTATTTTCCTGTATCACTGGCTTAAGCATTGTTCCAAGGGTTTGGTTACTGAGCAGATCCCCACCTAAAAAGGACACATTAGAGACTTTTAGAAAGCCATAGCAAACTGCGTAGCTGAGTAGTGTACATCACAGTGTGTGTGTGTGTGTGTGTGTGTCCAGGAAAAGGAACAGACTAACCAGCCATCTCCCATGTCTGTCCTTTCCTGCATCACATTCCTGTCGACCAGGTGGTGTGAAAAATGAGAGGGAGGATCGATCTGCAGTCTGTTTGATTTATGGCTGGCTATCCCTAGGCAGACCGCTGCTACTACAGTACACTGTGTTCTGCTCAGTGGGATGAAATATCTAAGGGGTTTCAGACCAGGACCCCTATATCCATCCAGTAACTCCATCTGTCACTGGACAATTTACACTACAGCTAATGCTCCTTTCCTCAAGAAAATGACCAAATACTGTCCCTCTCACTTTTAATTGACAAACCATATTCTTATTTATCTACTCATAATGAGTGGACCACAGGAAGAACTGCTGTTGCTTTGGCTACAGCTAACGGGGATCCTAATAAATGAAATTAATTTATTTTCATGGTAGAGACAGGAAAGATTAGAAGGAAATATTTGTAAAAAGTGACAGGGAACAGACAATTTAAACCCAGTAAATGAGTGTTGTGTGGCTGGGTTGCTGGCACCTTGAGGTGTGTCTCAGTTTTTATTGGAGAAATCAACAACACATCTGGTTATGGAAAATCAATCGAGTACTATAATGATGTGGTTTACAGTTGTCAGTTGTACTTCTGAAACATGCAAACAGTCAGTTCCATGTTATGCTCTGAAACAGCTTTCTCTTATTTTATTTTTTGAAAAACAAATATTTGGTTATGCAATGTTGTAAATGCAAAAGCACAATATAATGTAAAACATGTCCTTGACTGAACATTACTTACCAGTGCACAAACACAGAAAGTTTTTGCTTGTCTTGGGACAAACATCCGAAAACAGTTGAAAGACTATGCGCCCAACTATAAAACACAAGAGAACAAGCTATAAGCACACTTCAGCTTGTAGCTACAAAAAAAATAAATCAGAGAAATGTTTAAAGATGATGATAAAGCTTTTATCAATATAAATATTGTGTTAAAAAAAAAACAATGAGAAAAAGAAACTAAATAGGCCAAAGACACAATTAAGAGTTACAGTCCAAGTAGCTCCAATGCACACTCAACACTTTTCATTGGCTTCCACAAATTAGAAGCTCAGACCTTTTCCATAGCTAGGAGCAAATCTAGAATATTCTTAGAAGCCTCATGGGGGATTGTTTTGTCCCTGTCCAAATATGACAAGTACATTTACAATTGGTCTGAGGACACTAAACTGGTCTTTACAGTCAGTTAGCACATAAATCCAGCTTGAAAAGTGCATAATGCTTATAGCGTCTCATGCCAAAACTTTGATTCAACCATTCAGTACAGATACGGTTACTAACATGAAACCAGTCAACCTACTGGGTGTTCCACTTTCATTTTGACCAATTTAATATCACTCAAACACTGCAAGGCTACAACAAACAAACTACATACAGTTTAAAGCTCCTTATTGATTATGTCAGCTCAAAGTAATCAGCTATGAAAGTGAGCTGTGGCTGTTTACATGTCTAACTAATTCTCATACCTGTGAAGTGATTTTAAATTCTCTTACCTGGCTCCCGGTTGAGCTCCACATCAAAGTAACACTGAGGGCGGTCTTTCACCCCCATTGTGATCAAAGTCGGGGGACCTAAAATGTAGACAGAGTACAAAAAAGCTAAGCAGGAAAAATAGTAAAGTTCCCTTCTTTTAAAGAAATAAGCTTCTGAAGTGTCCAAACTACAAAGTACAGCATATTTAGAAGAGTGTGTTGGAAAACAATGTAGAGAGAATAAAAGGCTAGAAACAGAAAGGGGAGGAGAGAGAACGATGGGAGGGGAGTGAGAGAGAAGTCTATGAGGAAATATACTGGCTATGCAAATTCAACCAGAACACAGCACAGCTTCCTAGCTGTTAACTCTTGTTTCGACTATCCATTTAGATATTACTATGTGACAGTGAAATGTCCCAAACTGCTACTACTCTGCCAGGTCAAAAACATAGTGAAACTGAGAATGCACAGGAACTTATCTTTAAGGTGTGTTGTGAAATTTTGGTTTGAACATGTTTAATTATGATTATGTGAACAAGAAACCACTAGAACAATGTAAGCAAACACAAATAATGTTTCCAAAAACCCTGCCTCAACTTGTTCTATGTCAGTGATCCTCTACCATTGCATAAACAGATAATCTGCTGCTACTTATCTACATACCAAAATTTGGTGTGTCAGCAGCTTGTGATCAAGCACATATCAGACTTACCCGTCTGCCTTGCCAGACAATGTTTCGCTAGCAGGTGCAAGACTGCAAGAAAGCGGAGCGTCCAATAATCAGTCAGCAATATCTGGATTTATTAAAAGTTAAGCTTAACCTTCTCATGATTTGCATGATACAGGCTGCATATTGTTCAGAAAATGCTAAGTCACTGTGCTGACATGTAATTATCACCTCATACATTGTGTGTATATAACTGTTGTGGGGGTAGTAGTCTACAACAAGAGGAACAGAATGCAAGCATTATTCTACAGGAACTAATTTCAGGCCACTGATAGCAAACCACAAGGAAGAAAATGTGGCTTTCACTTGATGAAAACATTTATCAGGAAAACCCTAAAAGTACATAAGGAAGATATTTCTACACCTTAATTTGTCAAGCATGCCAACAGACTTTTTTTTAAAGCAAATTAACAGTGTGTGAGGCACTAGTGCATGTTACTATAAAGCTGATAATCAAAAAGAAGCTGGATCAGTGCAGCTGATAGATAGACAGAGAGAGAGCCTTTATTATTAGACTCACAGTCTATAAAAACAACAACAACAACAACAACAACAACAACAAGAAGATACAGATACACAAGACAGACAGCAATTAAATAAGACAGCTATACCAGTAATCCCATTAGGGTGACTGGTATCGCAAAGCACTGAACCATACTCCTCAAGTTACAAAGCCTGACTGTACTGGGAATGGTACTGTCAGATTGTAAAACTCCCCTGCTAAATAGGGACAGCAATAGTCGACAACCTCAGGATAGGTCTAAACTGTACGAAGTGTTTTCAAATATTTAGTTGCATAAATTGAAGGTAATGTGAGCTACATGTCCTCCAAGTCCAATCATTTAAAATCAATTAACATATAATACACCAAATATTGTCAATTCAAACATTGAACAGCTGATCATCAGAGTCGACATTAGCCTACATCCACAACTTGTAGCTACATTAGCTAACTGTCAATATATGACACACATTTTACTCACAACAAGTACAAGACATGTTTAACGCTTGAGCAATAACAGAACGGCACATAATAATGGGCTTCAAAGCTAACAACAGCTACGTTAACATACACGTGATCGCTTTCAAAATGGTTAGCTAGCGTTAAGCTAACAGTGAGTAACATTTAGCTAGCTAGCTAGTTAGCTTACGTTAGCGTTCTCTCAGCTAATTTTTTTTTCACTTTTAACATAACGATGAAAATCAGATTACAGGTTATATCCAAATGTCAACGACGTATCGTAACTAACCTCTGCACAGTAGCTAGCCAGACAATTAGCTAGTAACTGACGGCCGACAATTAGCATGTGCTAACACCACTTTTAAGTATAGAAATGGTCCACTCACGGATGTATTAGCTATACCTGCAGGAACTCCGACTGAACGAGGTTGAAGTTAGCTTCCGATTCGCAGACCGGGTCAGTCTATGGGTCTCTAGCTAGCTAAATCAAAAACCTCTAACGTTATTCCAAGACTTGTCAAATCTAGGCTACATTATTACAGAGAAAATAAATATTTTTTAAAAAGTCTAAGGTTTGTGAAAAGTTTATTATATTTATGCACATGCAAAGAGATTTCACTGACTTTTTCACATGTACCCCACAGGTGTCTAACACTCATTCACAATAATAAGATGTGAAAAAAAACGGAAATTTAGTTTCCCTGAACTTTAGCTGCCGTGGCTGTGAATCATGCTGTCTTTTTGTCTTCAGCGTCGTCTGGTTAAATAGTATTTTGTCCCTCACGAGTTTCCGTATAATTGTGGTTTTGTTGTATCCGGAAGAAGATTTCAAGTTAGCTCGTTAGCTAATTTAAATATAACTTCTTATGTATGTGTTATAAAAGGTTATGCAGTTTCTCAGTATAATCGCTAGTAATATAAAGCATGCGATTGTACACGTAAGGCGCATCTAATGCTGGTGCTGGCTACATGCTAGTGGTGTATTTCCTTTAACTTATATCATGGTGTAGTCAGCTAACCTCCATAAGCTAAGTAACAAAGTGAAGCATGCAACCCATGATAATGAGGTAAGCTGGGGCAAGACTTATATAACTTAACTTAAATCTCACTCTTTTCCAAGCCGAGAAAATTGAATAAGACTGCACAATTTCAAATCTACGTAGTTATCTAATAATATAACGTTACTCATTTGCCAGTCTATGTGCACCTGACGTTCTAAAACATCACAGCAGACCAGCGATCAATGCTTGCTTTATGAAGGTTTAGGATAGTGAAACTATTTAAATGTTGAGAGTAGTAGCACATTCAACTTAATGGTTATTTTGGAGGCTGTAGTTTGTGGTGCCGCTGGTTTGTATTACACTAGCAATATGTCTTTCTAATAAAAAGCGACCATAATTCAAATGACAAGCCTTTATAATGACCATAAACTTTCAGTTTCCAATCATATCAGTCATTATGGTATCATTCAGTGCTGTTTTATTAGACTGTTATAGTTTTAGCTCCGTGTGCCTAATATACTGATACCTGAGTGCATTTTAATATAATACAGAGCTGGAATGATAAATGATAAATTGATATAGAAAAACAATAGATAGTAAATTAATCTGCAACATTTGTTCTAATCAGAAGTAATGTTACCACAACAAAGTCAATCTCAGTTGTAAATATGTGTTGCTTCTCTTTGTCTTTTGTGATAGTAAACAAAATGCACTGTTTGACCAAAACAATCCATTTCCAGTTTGGGCTTTAGGGACTTGTAATGAGCATTTATGACTATTTTCTTACATTTTATAGACCAAAAATTAATTGAATAGTTAAGAAAATGTCAAATTATGAAAGTAATGTAGTTGCAGCCCTATTATAGCAATACTGATGATCTAATCTTTCTCTTTACGCCATGTAGACTGTGTGTTCTCCATGGACCTAGTGGATCATGTCTCTGATCCTGTTTGCCTTTGTGGTTCGGGTCAGGGATGGACTCCCCCTGTCGGCCTCCACAGACTTTGAACACAACCGAGAGCTCCAGGAGAGGAAGCACCAGCTCAGGGCCGTCAGCAAGGCACTGGCCTGTTTCCCTGGCAGAGGGACCATCAAGGGCCAGGAGCTCAACATTTAGTAAGGAGTCAAGAAACAAAGCAGCAGCAGACTGTCCATAAAAAAACAAAAGACACAATACACAGTCTAAAGCAACTCAGTGTGTATTTGATTCTGTGATGTTGAAGACGGACAGAATGTTGTCCGTTTGATCACAGCGGCATACATGTCACGCGGTGTCAGGCTGTTTGTTTACTAAACCCCTTTTCTCCTCTCACCTGTTCAGCTTCATCTCGTCAGAGGGTGTATCGTACATGACCGTGTGCCACTGCAGCCTTCCTGTTGCTAAGGCCTTCTGCTTCCTGGAAGATCTGCGCTGGGAGTTCACAGCATGCTTCAATAGCACTGTTGTTACCTTGGCAGCCCGGCCGTATCCATTTTTGGAATTCGGTGAGTAGGAAGAGAAATATTGTCATCTAGATTTGCTGTTGCAAAATATTTTGAATTTAAATATGTTGAATTGAATGACAAACAAAGCTCCTGTGTTGGGATACTTTCAACTAAAAATACATACTTTCATTTAACGTTACGTTGCTGCCAATCAATAGACAGCACCATTCAGAAGCTGAAGCAGCAGTACAACCAGAGCGGTGGTCCGGCCCTGGAGGTGACATTGGCAGAGGTCCAGGAGGATTTGAGAATCCATCCACCCAAAATAATTAACTTAGAGGAAGTGGAGCTCGCCAACGGCATTGCAAATGGGCACATGGAGCAAGGCACTGGATCTGGTAAGACTGTTTACCACATAACTTATACAGTATATCATATACAATACAGTTGTTTATTATATTATGTTTCTCTGATGCAGGACATTTTCTCAAATTAGTTTCTGTGTTTTACTATTTTACACTATTTGGTCACTTTCTTTTGTTTAACAGGTCAGAATGTAAGACTGGAACCAGTGACTGCGCCAGGCATCCTCTCTCTTGTCCTAAATATTATGTGTGCATCTTTGAACATAATCCGTGGTGTTCACCTCATAGAGTACACATTCCAGGTATGGTCAGTGCCAGAATCCAATCGCAAATAATTCAAATGCATCTAAAAAAGGTTCCCAGCATGTTGATGCATCATAACTTACTTTGTATGCTCCCTACAAATATTCCTTTTCTACATCTACAGGATGATTATGAAGGCATATGGAATGTTGTGTCATTTCTTCTGGCGTTTGTCTGCTGTGTGTTTCAGGTAAACGTAGTTCACATTATTAGTGCAAAACTGAAATGCCCCCATGTCAAACTCTTTCTGACACTGTGTGATTGACCTCTGTGTCCACAGTGCCACCTCTACCTGTTCCATTCATCTTTGAAGAGACTCAAGTCCTTCACTCTGTTGAGTGTGATCGTCCTATGCAACCTCTACCTGCTCGGCCTGAGGAACATATGGCAGCTCATCTTCCACATTTCAGTTGCCTCCCTGTCCACCCTCTTCATCCTCACCCGCAAACTCCAAGACAGAACCAATGACTGTGGGGTCTGAGGAGGAGGAGGAGGGGGCATTTTACTCACAAAACTCTTTCAGCGCAGGTGAGATCGACAGGGAAGCAAATGGTTTGATCCAAATTAGGTCGAAAGATGGTCTGTGGATTTTTAGCAAAAAACACATTCACAAATTGTATGTCATAATGGAAAATCATAATTACAAGTTAATATTTTTTGTGTACAGTATGTACTTGCACTTTGTGTACATTTGTTTTCAGGACTGTAAAGAGTATACAGTAAATTGCAGTTCTTTCTGGAACCTTAAACAGAAAAGCTAAAAGCAGAATTCTGTTTGTGCCATCCTGTCCTAAAAGGTTTTTGATGAAAATGATGCAACACATTCTTACTCCCATCTTGTAAAATACGGACGCTTGGTCAGGTGCCTTTGTCTTGTTATTGACAAACACACGCTTGGTTGTCTCATTTAGCGTCATATAACACTCGCTTGGTCGGAACTATCGGTGTCCCTTTTGAAGCTGTTAGGTTAAGGAAAAGCTTGTGGGTGGGCTTACAGTTCTGTGACTCACGGGAACGGGACAGTTGGGTTGCTCTCCCCGGTACGTTCTACACACACACGCCGAAGGGTGCCTTTTTTGTCACATCAGATGCGGACAGCCACTGTCCAAACGCCCGTATTTTACGTGTTTGGAGCGAGAACAGGTTGAATGATGGAGGTTTTTTTTAGTCAGAGTTACTGACCAAAGTGTTTCCATGTCAAGTGCAAACAATCATTTCATCACAGCACTAACTGTTAAAGCTGCCCATGCTTGAGATGTTTATGCATTTCTGCTCACATTCAGTTGAGTATTATTCCTTCTACAACTGGCCCTTCATTATCTTTGCATAATCAGTTTACAACGCTAAATGACAGTTGGTGATTGTAACAGCCATTACAGATTGAATTGCTTTTAAAATAGACACACATGGTTCATATGCAGACAGTTATTGGTTATCATGCATCATGTGATAAATGATTTAGTGTAGTCTGACGTAAGGTTAAAGAGTAAAGCAGACAAAGCAGCTGTTTATATTTGTTTTCCACAATTTGCTTATTAAGCTACAGTACAAACCTAATGTAAGGTGTACATGTGAAGCTGTGGGTTATTTCATGCCTTACTGTATGACAAAGCAATGGCTTTTAATTGTTTAATTGTGTTGACTTATGTACAGATACACCAGCAAGTGCTCAGCTAGTCATTGCAAAGTGAAATATAAGGACTCCGTTATTTATATTAGAAAGTACATTCAATACAGAGGGAATATTAGTCTCAGTCATGTAAAAGTATGATGTTAAGGCATATTATCTTACTATTTTCAACACAGTTTGTGATAAAAGGAGAATTTTATCACAACTCTATTTAAAACCCATTTTTGTACGATCAAAAAATGTTTATTTTGTTTGTCTGTTTAATCTTTTTTTCTACTGATCTCTGCATTGTCAAAATGTAAACTGTGGGTAAATATATGAATGCACTGATTTGATGAGTAATATACTATTGAAATTTGTTGGAAACAATTGTATGACTGCACTATTAGGCTTAGATATTGTTTTGTGTTGGGTATGGCAATTATCCTTGAATGTGTTGCATATTCTGCTATTTTTTTATCCAGATTTATGTTTACTTGGTTCATTTTTTGTCTTGTTTCAGGGTTGGTTACGCCGCTTCCCTATCTGTTGTTCTCAGATTGGTGTAAACATACAAATCATATGATTATAATCTATGTTTGAATATAGAACAGTAGTGCTGCTAAATACATAGGCAGTCTCCTTTTAGTTCATTTGTTTTTAACATTATTTAACTAATTTAGTATTTAGCTTCTTTGATGTTTTATTAGTTAAACAGTTGCACTAATGTCTGTTTAGCAAGGGAAGTATTAGTTTATAGTGTTTGTCAAATAGCATTGTGGCATTGTGTTCTTTTTATTCTATTTGATCAAGAAAGTCAGGGGGAATTTTAAAAGAAAAAAAGGTTGCATCCCATCCAACAATCCACAATAATGTACAAATGCTTTAGAAAAAGTCAGTCACTTTTAGCGTGTGGTTTACAAAGATGGAGGAAACTAATGTTTTCACTGGAAATGTAGAGTAGCTGCAGAAAACATTTCAATTTGTTGACAAGTAGGTTGCACTGAGTATTTTAACAAATGGCTGAGAATTAGACGGCTCGGTGACTTTCATATGACAGAGGAGTACACTCTTGTTTAAATGAAGTGTACTTGGACAGGGTTAACTTAAATAATATATGATTTTCTGCCCAGGACATTGGTAAAGCTGTAATATTTTTTAAACAAAGGAGGTTTTACCATTTCCACTGTAGCCTATAAGTTGTTGACCAAATGCATTGTAAAAAAACCCATTGTAGAACCAAATAATGTGGTGGGTGTTTCAACACTTGAAATGGAAGTTAGAGATAATTTGTTAATTATGACATTGATAACATACTGTACAAATACACTGTACAAATGAAACATGGCAGCATTCTCAATGTTTTTTTATCAACATCTGAAATCTAATCTGAATACAAGAAACAGTTTAAAAATGATTTAGGTTTAGAACCTGAAGTATGTTTAATAGGATTTTTTTTCTTCATTTTGTTCAATAAAAAACACCGGGAGAATTATTTGTATCTAATTAGTTTCTCATAAGGTCGATCTGGTGGGTTTTTGTGGCAGCAACCTTGTAATATTGGCAAGTATGGGAAGCCCAATTTCAGACAGAATTGTCATGTTGTTACACAACTCTGTGGAGTGGGCTGGGTCAAAGGTCTGGAGCCAGGAAAACAATGTCATTCATTGTAACTGCCAAATACACTGGTGACTACTGGGCTTTATTTCTTCCTACTGTGGTAAAACTGACATTTCATTAATAAATAGTGTCTTTTTTCCATTTGTTGATATTTGTGTGCAAATTAGCATTACTTCCATATTCAACAGTGATCAGTAAGGAGAATATTTGGTTACATTCATTACTTTGCTAATTTCCCTTTTTAAAAGGTCTATTCTAAATGCTACATCCAGATAAGAATTTTAAGCAAAACAGGATAGACTGGTAAGAAACGCAGCGAACTTGGAACATTGACTGTAAATGTATTGATGTATTTTTCCAATATTACAGCAGATGGAGCCCTTTCACAATTTACCAATCTTTAAGTCTGCGTCGGCAGAGATTGTTATATTTTATTAGTTGATGACATTTATCGATATAAGTTGTGCTAGCCTTTAGCCCATATATGTATATTTAAATTAGGCTACAGCTTAAACAACTCTCATGGATGAAAGTGTCCTTTAGCTCCAAAGAAGAATGTTTAGTTGTGATTATTTACTCGTGAGGCCTGACAGGAAAAGTCACAAAAGGTTAGTGTAAAATGCAGAGGTTCCTTAACTGTTTTGTTAAGTGCCACATTTTAACTGCCAACCCTGATAGGTCACATTATTGTGTAAATAGATCTTAATGCCTTAATTAAAAAAAGGAGTAATCCAACCTTTTAAGGACACCAATTGTCTTTGTGAATGAATAATACTTTCCATAATATCATCTCTCAATGCAAATCAAACCAGTTATTAGTCTAACTGAAATAACACCATGCCAATCTCTATGTATGGTGAAGGGTATGTGATGATATGGGGTTATTTTAATTCCAAAGGCCAAGGGAACTTTATCAGGATGCATAGTATCCTGATCCATGAAATAACTGGCCTTTAATAATAAAAATCTGCCTGCCTCTATGGGAATTTAACATAGGGGTGTGTATACGTATGCCCTCTGCATTTTAAGGAAGAACATTTATTTATTTACAATATTATTCATTCACAAAGAAAATTGGTGTCCTTGAAAGGTTGAATTTTTCCTTTTTTTTAAATTAAGGCATTAAGATTATTTACAAAAGATGATTTTTTATTCCTCTTTTTAGTCAACTTAAGTATGGGCAAGTAAACTTATTAGCACCACTGTTTATATCTATCCATATATCTATCTATCTATCTATCTATCTATCCATCTATCTATTGGGTTATGTGTTCATTTAAAAACATCTGTGTCTTCATTTGGTCAAGTCATGCTGGGGTTTTCTCAATGACAAACAGAGTAACACTTTTGTTTACTTAAAAATACTGCACTTTGTATCTGATAAACATTTTGTGTTGCCTTGTCCTAGAACAAACACTGATGATAGAAAAGCCCTTGGAAATTGAATGCCAACTTTCTACACAACCTGCTAGCGCCGATATTTCAAAAGAGCAAGTGTATTTCTTGTGCCTATCTTTAAGGTTAATGTCTTGTACAACAAAACATTGACTTGGGCTTTGATTAAAGTTATAATAAAAAGCAGCATTTCACTTTGAATGTGACGGGGTGGTGTCTGAGGTGTTCTGTAATAACAGTTAAAGGTAGAGGACACAAGCTTGAGGGTGATAGATGAATATTTTCTTTTAATCCTTTTTAAGTCATAGCATTAGCTCAAGTCCTCATTTAGGCGTATATAATATATATAAAAATATATCCACATTTCCAATTTCATCTGAATTACACCATCAGCTTCAGTGATCCTCATTTGTAGGGATGAACTTGTTTAATCTTAATTGGCAGAAGCTCCTGGTGTTGAGATGCTGCCCCCTCTTCCTTAACACAGGCTTAACAGCATGGGTGGTCTTGCTGAAATATTTATGGCTCACGTTTTCTGCTGAATGACAAGTGCTTTTTATAAATGTTTGCCTTTACAGCCCTGGTTAATAACAGAATACACCGCAAATAACTTTCACAGATGAATAACTCTAGTGTTTGCTGATTATTATATGACATTATAGTTTAATGTTTCTTAATAACCATCAAATGTGATGGCAGATGCTGACAAGCATTAAATCTGCATCCATGTCAGCCAGGCATTTGACAATAGCTGACCTGTGCTTGTAAAAAACTCTGAATATAACTAAAACAATTATAAACTACATTTGAGTTGGCTATAAAACTTGAGTTAAAGTGCCTGAAAACTCGTTAGCTAGTTTGAAAGCCATGATGTCTCTCTCTCATGGGTGGGCCAAATTATGTGGCCGGACAAAGAAGAGAAAGGGTAGGTAACCTTGCCCCTTGTGACCTCATAAGGGGCAAGATTGCAGATAATCGGCCCATCTTAGCTTTCATTTTCTCAAAGGCAGAGCAAGATACCCAGGGCTTGGTTTACAACTATCGTGCCATAGGCAGGCTGTGGGAACTCATATTAATGTTAAAACACTTCATAAAGTGAAATATTTATGCCATGGGACTTTTAACGGTTAAAAACTCTGAATATAACTAAAACAATTATAAACTACATTTGAGTTGGCTATAAAACTTGAGTTAAAGTGCCTGAAAACTCGTTAGCTAGTTTGAAAGCCATGATGTCTCTCTCTCATGGGTGGGCCAAATTATGTGGCCGGACAAAGAAGAGAAAGGGTAGGTAACCTTGCCCCTTGTGACCTCATAAGGGTCAAGATTGCAGATAATCGGCCCATCTTAGCTTTCATTTTCTCAAAGGCAGAGCAAGATACCCAGGGCTTGGTTTACAACTATCGTGCCATAGGCAGGCTGTGGGAACTCATATTAATGTTAAAACACTTCATAAAGTGAAATATTTATGCCATGGGACTTTTAACGGTTAACAGCTAGCTAGCTATTAACTAGCTATGTAGGCCTATATCTGTAGTATTAGCTATAAAAATAGGCTAATAAATGGGTAGATTAATGGATAAATGGCTGAAATAGTCAGCTGAAATAGTTGATGACTGAGAGATGATTAAGAAGACCCTTAGCTAAAAGTAGTAATGGAACAGTAAAAAGCTAAAAGTTAACATTTAATAGTTAGCTAGTAGCCTGAATAAGCTTAGCAAAGTAGCTAAAAATGATAATAAATGCTAAGAGTAATGGATAAAACACTGAAGCATATCTTCTTCCCCAGCTTGACCAAACCAACGTAAAAATGGACAGTTAAATTGTATGAAAACATTTATGCAATTTGTAATATTTCTCTTTTTAAAGCTTGGGATTGGAACCACTGCATGTTCTATGGTTAACCTGAATATGCATATGGCGGCAGCAAAAGCCCACCAAAACAGCCTTCAACATTCAAAAGATCAAACCTCTTCTCTGATATTTGAATGTGGTGACAGGAAGTCTTTTGTAGAGCTCCAAGGCTGTATGAAATTACTTTGAGCCGTGGTAGATTTAATCAAGGTGAGTCACTCTGGCACCCACTCCTATCTATAGATCCTTCTCTCTCTGCTTAGACAGCGGTAGGTATATTAATTTCACTTTGACTTATATTTCAGGCACAGGTATTCACATCATGTATAAAAATAATAATTTATGAACCAGAAAAAATTGCAACTGAATATTCTGGGTGGTCAGATAGATAACATTAAAGCCTTTAGTAATTGTTTGGCCATTTTGGAAACAACCTGTTAACACAGACGACATAGCCTATTATCCCTGTTTATATTGATATGGCAAACAAAAAAATGCTTGCTTACACATCCAGCAGATACCGATTTATTTGGAGTTGTGTTTATAGCAAATTTACATCCAGTATTAACTCCTTTTTAGCTCTGTTTTTCTCTCACCCGAGGGAAATATCTCACTCTCCACAATGGTTCTATCTATAGCCTCTAACTGCTGGTGCCGTTCGGTGCTGCGTAGGTAGTTTACAGTGGATTTTTTTTTGGAAGCATCCAAATAATGGAATACGGAAGTGTCTGGAAGCATCGCTGAGAGCATTGAGACTGAACCAAAACATTAAGGTTGTGCGATGTAAAGCCAAAACAATGAGGTAAGACACTAATGACAATGAGTTAAATGATAATTCTTTGTAGGTTTGTAAGACCCCTTATATATTTAGTGATTTTGTAGTGATCGTAAATATAAAAAAATAATTATATAGCAACTTTAAGTCCTTTAATTATAATAAATATGGATTCATGAGTTTCCCGTTGAAAAGAAAAAGTTATTTTTACATCCAGAAACCTTTACAGTTCAGCATTCTGGCACTTTTTAGCTTCCAATTGTGTGCTTTTAGAAGTGTTGCAGAAATAATGGCTAAGCTTTTTCCATTCACACCACCAGCTGTGATGTGTTGATTCCCAGCCTAAAGGCTGTACAGCATGTCACAATATTAGGATGTCCAAGAACCAGAGTCTTTGATGTTTCCTGCTCACGGGCTCAAACCAAAGACGATTATAATCAAACTTTACTCACAAGAGTCTCCTGCTTTCTTGAGCCATCTCTCAACAGTACAAAGGTTTTTCTCGAGTTGTGAGAATAATTGAAACAAAGAGATGCAATGAGATTTGATAAATCTGTGTTTCAAATTTCATTATTAACCTTGGAAACAGCAAATTGACAACCAATGTCATCAAAAGGTTCAGTTAGTAGTGTTCTGTAGATTTAAAAAACAAAACCAGCACTCAGCACATGGGGCAGTTTTGATTGTCAATCATTTAAAAGGATATTCATCATGATGTCCTCTGTTGTGTTAGTAGAAACAATCATTAATATCATCCATTTAGTAGCTGTTCTGGAGCTTTTGGTCATGATACACGGTTGTTGAACAGCTTGAATAGCTTATTTATATTATTTACAAACATTAACCGTTTCTTTGAAAGCTATCTTAAAAGCTGCAGCACAGGAACATTGCATATTGGATGAAAGCAAAGTCAATGTTATTTTACATATAAGTCTGTTTGCATCATCATTTTATTACTCTGTGAAATTCAGTGTCATACACACAGCATGGCTCTAATTGCTTCTGTACAATACACCCTACCAGCTCCCCAACCTCATGTGATGCAGCCAAATCCGCCCAGACCAAAATACACTGCAACCACTTCAACCAGACAACTCAGCATGCTTTAAATACTACACAAGTCATTTTTTTCCTGACTGTGTGGAACAATTTTCCCAAGCTTGTTTACGCCTCGGTTAAACATGAATCACAGCGTGTTTCTAAAAGTTTCTTCCATAGTCTGTGTTCACTTTACATACTGAATGTAAGTGAATGTTGGAAGAATGGCTTTCTAATAAACTGTGGTGTGCATTAACCACGACTGAGTGTACCTTACAAATCAAGATAAAAGTGCGGCACAACAACAATGCAACATTGCAACCATGGAACCAAAGGGGAAAATAACATCTCTTTAAATCTGTCAATTGATAAAAAAAAAAAAAAATATATATTTTTTGTTCAGTTGGCAGCAGCAGAACAAGCTGACAACACAAGCGCCATGACACCATATAGATTATTTACACACCCAGCAGACTTACACTAAAACGCTCCATTATATAATATAAATATTGATTATTGCAGCTTTGATGTCTTCCCATTTAAGTTACAAAAAATTAGGCAATTTGTTTCATTCATGTGATAGCAGGAGATGCAAATGTCTACATTGTTTCTCAATTGTAAATATTTTCAAGCAATTACTCTTTCAGTTACGCAGTTTGGACACGTTAGGTTATTATCATCTCATATTTCTTAGGTAAATTCAGGATTATTTTTAAAAAGATCAAAGCCAAGTAAGACATCTTCACCATAAGTCTTTGTGTAGAAGAGAAGCAAGTCAAGATTTCATCCATTCTTTTAAGGAGTCACTTATGTGAATTATTGCTGGAGCCAATCCCGACCACAGGCCATGAAATCAGTGGCGTATTCCTCAAGCTATTCCTCTGAGAAGTGGGCAAACCTTTGATGTTTATCAGAATGGGGTCATCGGATCTGATCAGATCATACGGCTTCTCTTTAAACCAGGAATCAGTCAGTTAGAGGTAATGAAAGGCGCATCTCCGATTGGACAGTACTCACTTGTTTGCTCAATCACTCGCCTTTCCACACTTTGCTTCATTTGTCAAATGAATATTAAAAGATGCATAAAGACAAGACACCTGTCTTACATTTTAAGTCACTGGGAATCTGAAAATAACTTCATCCATCTTCTCTCTTGTCTGCTACCCACTGCCTAATTTATGAATTCTGACAGTGAGACTCTAAAAGATACATTTTTAACCTATCAAAATGGATCACAGACAACAATAAAGCACATTTGTATCTTTCTGATCAGCATATGTCAACACATTGGCCTCAGGGTTGATGTTTTTAAATATCCTGCAACCTCCAACCCTGAATATTCCTCTAATCATAATCATCAGAGTTCATAGTTAAATCATCTATGTGCATTCTGGTTTCCACTTCATGAACAGAGCTACTTAAACATTAGACACATGAGCTGCGGATCTGTGAAACCAGGCAAGGCAAGGAGTGTTTGTTAATCTTGTTTTTAACGGCACACGGTGTTTGGTCTTGGCTGATTTGGCTCTAATTCATGGTGCGGAGCACAGCCAGAGGTCTGCTGCACTCACAAGTATTGAGTACGGTAATCTAACAAGCCTAAAGGACAACAGACGGATTAACTCAAATAGTTGGAGTTTCATTACACCAAAGAAAACTCAGCAGGCCCGTCGTAGGCTACCTGTCAAATATGGTAACTGATAAAAGTATAAAAAAAATAACAACGTACTACTCATTATGCAAAATGGTCCATTAGTGAATTCCTATTACTGCTGTTTATGCAGCATTTTAATGTTGTGGCTGGTTGAAAGGGAGCAGATTTAACAATGTTGTTACTTTTTTATTTAATCACTAACAATGCATCATATTTTTTGGCTATATTTATATATCATATTTTGCTTTATTTTGTTATAACTCCTTTCACTATTCTGTTCCCTGTATCTCCCTTTTTTGCCTGTAAAGCGACCTTGAGTGATGAGAAAGGCGCTGTTAAATAAAATGTATATTTAATTATTATTATTATATTTAGTAAACTGTTGTGTTTTTGTTGTAGGGATCTGCAAAGTAAAAAAATAAGAGTAAAAAGTATATCCCTGAAAAGTGTAAAATAGCAAAGTAAAAATGGAAATACTTAAGTACTGTATGTCAAGTGTGCTCTAGTACTAAACTTCATTAAAAGGTATAAATTAAATCCACCATATGCCATTGCAAGCAAAGGTCTTTCATTTTGTTGAAGTAAATCTAGTAGCGCAGTAAAATGTATGCGTGTATGTAACATCTGAAGGATGGTACTTATTACAGAGTTAAAGGCCTAATCATTAACTTTGGCCATAAATTAGAGATATATTTACATATATACAGTTGTGTTCAGAATAATAGCAGTGTGTTTTAAAAAAGGGAATAATGCTCAAAATCCTTAGAATAGCTTTTAATTCCTTAATATCAATGCATTGGGAATTCTGCACATTCAATTCCAAATCAAAACGTAATGTCCAAAATAGATCAAGTTTGTGTTCTACTTTTACAGAAAGTGAAGAAAAAGGAATATTAGGCTGTATTTGCTGTAATTAGCAGTATTTGCATTTTTCTTCACAAACTCAAACATTTACTGTCTAAACTGAAAAAAGGATTTGCTTTACTTTGAATCACTGCACTAATATTTAATCGCATAAACATTATTTCTGAGAACTGTTTCACATCTGTGTTGCATGGAGTCAACCGACTTCTGTCACCTGTGAACAGGTATTCCAGCCCAGGACGATTGAACTACATTCCACATTACCTCTGCATTACTGGGTTTAGCCTCAAAAACAGCATTTTTTGAGGTCACCCCACAAGTGTTCTATGGGATTGAGGTCTGGGGATTGGGCTGGCCACTCAATCTTGTTTATCTGGAACCAAGACTTTGCTAACTTACTGGTGTGTTTGGGTCATTGTCTTGTTGACAGACCCATTTCAAAAGGCATTTCCTCTTAAGCATAAGGCAACATGACCTCTTCAAGTATTGTGATGTATTGAAACTGATCAATGATCAGTTTCAATACTGGTATGTGATAAATAGGCCCAACACCACAGTATGAGAAACATCCCCATAACATGATTTTTGCACCACCATGCTTCACTGCCTTCACAGTGTACTGTGGCTTGAATTCAGTGCATGGGAGGACAAAAACTGTCTGCGGGCCATAGACCCAAAACAAATCAGTCCACAGAATGTAGCTCCATTTCTCCTTTGGCCAGTCAGTGTGTCCTTTGGCAAATTTCAACCTATTCAGTACATGTCTTTTCAGCAATAGGACTTTGCGGGGGCTTCTAGCTGATAGCTTTGCTTCACACAGCCTTCTTCAGATCATAACAGTACTCACAGGCAACTCTTCTTTGATTTTCCTGGAGTTGATCATTGGTTGAGCCTTTGCCATTTTGGCTCTTCTTCGATCCATTTGAATGGTAGTTGACCGTTTCTTTCCACGTCGTTCAGGCTTTGGATGCCATTTCAAGGGATTTGAAATAATTTTGGCTGAGCAGCCTATACTTTTCTGGACTTCTTCATATGTTTTCCCCTCTCCAATCAACTTTTAATTTTTTATTTGTAACAACCCATTTTGCTGATTATTTCAGTGTGAAATTCTCTATAACCAGTATACACAACATTTGCTTCCTTCCTTCCTTAAATATGGGCCATAATTGACACCTGTGTCTTCTCAGAATCAATCACCTCACTAATTGAACACAACACTATTATTTTGAACATGCCCCTTTCAGTTACAGATTCAATTATACAGAATGAGCAGCATGCTTGTCATGACTGTTGGGTCTGTTGGTTTTCTACGACTCTACAACACTTACTAGTAAATTATTTGCTATGTAAAAATATCACTTCTACCAAAAAATATTATTTATGATGTTAGTGATGTTGGACTTTTTTTTATTATTTTGAACACGACTGTAGGAGTTTGACCTACAGATTAAAAATCCACATTTTGTCTAATTGATTGTATAGCTGAATAGCAGGCCTGTCATGCTGTGTGTTCTTGGCAGCATTACAGCATTTATAATTTAAAAGTTTAGTGTCTAGTGTTTACCCCTAAAACAAGACATCAGATAATGTGGAATTCAAATTAAGTCTAATCCTGTGATTATAAAAGTGGGCATGTTTGTTCTACATTTCACATTGTGCCTTTAAAGTATTGATGCAATAGTGTGTCAGTGATGTATGGAAGATTTATTTATTTGATTAGGACAATGCACATTAATCAACATTTCTGTAAATGCGCCAGTCGGCTAATTTTCAACTGTAGTCCTAGTTACCTAGCATGCACATCTTTATGGGGGGAAGAAACCCACACAAACACAGGGAGAACATGCAAACTCCACACAGAAACGCACGGAACAACCTGGATTTCAACCTAGAACCTTCATGCTGTGAGGCAAAAGTGCAAAACACTGAACCACCCTACTGCTGTTTAAATGTTGTCATTGTAAGTCAAACTACGAGTACCTTCAACTGTAGCAATCGCCATTTTTATGATTTTAAAAGTAGGGGTACTGTACACCCCTCATATAAGCGTAGTAATAGTAAAATGTACAATATGTACCCCTGAAATTGAGTTAAAGTATAAAGTAGCACAAAACAAGTACACTCAAATTAGGTAGCCTACCTTAAAATATGTATACATGTTTTCATCATTGATTTCAGGCTAAATTTATGTAAATTAAGGTAATAATGGCTTTGAGCTGAGATCTGAAGCCCTTAAATACTTTTTTCAGACACTTTTGTCTTTCTATGGCACTGTGACCTGTAATAGCACAATGAAGTGGAAAAGTACAGTCATTTACAATTCGTCTGAGCTGTAGAGTGTTTCGAACACTTTGAGCTGTCTGTTACAAACCCACTGTTTCCAAAAGAACGTACGGTAATGTGCTGCTTTCTGATGTTACACATTAAAATATCAGCTGGACCAGCAATCTGTCTTCTTGCGTATAGAAGGACACAGGAATTTGATCAAGTCATTTTCAGAGTGCTAGTTGAGAAGGCTTTGGTTGTGAAATTTGAATAAAATATAAATTGTAAATGAAAAAGACCTCATTAGTTATTCAGGGATTAACATATTTGCATGAACAATTTGAGTTTGATTTGATAAAAAATGAATCAACTAAATCATGCTCTTGTTGAGTATCAGAGAGCACTTGTGAAAATAAGCTAACAACACAGCCACGTATGGTTTAGCAAGTCTTGACTTTCTAATAAGATAATTCCATCTTGACAAAAAGTATATGCACTTAAAATATAATTGAATGACATGAGTTTTACTTTTTTCACCATTTTTTTTAAATAATTCTATTCATAATATTTGAGTGAAACAATGTCAAAGTTTTATGGCAAGTTAAATTTCCTACCAAGACAACATACACTGTACAACAAAATGACACAAATGTGAACCTAAGCTAATACAGTACATTTGTAGCTTCACAATAGCATGTATTGCACCAGTGTTACTTGCACTTACACTAACAAATCAACTATTCATTCTCAATCAAATATACACAAGACAAAATCCAGTTTCCAAAAAAACAAATCTATATTACACATAATACTTAATGTAAGTGCACATTAGAATGACTGTTGATTAAATATATCACTTTTTAATATTAACTCACTGATACAAAACAACCATGCCAGGTCACCAAAACACTAAAAGATAATATCCAGCAACACCTACATTTTTACTAGACTAAACTAAAGGTTTACTAGTATTGTTTCGGTGTGTACAAATCTATTTACATTCACCATTAGGAGGTACATTAGCAAATTCACACAATTACATTAAACTTTACTGACAACAGAAGACAAGCACCAAACAATGTGGGATAATGAGTCTTTAAACGCTTATTTGCTTTCTTGCTGAGAATTTAATAAGACTGATATCACTCTAGATATGAGAGTGGCATCAATCTTCTCATGTGTTCACCAGAAAGATAATATTTTCAAACATGTAGTACTATTCCTTTAATCTTTAGTCAACAGCAAAGCATCCTATATAGAGGCCTTTTCCGAGATCAACATGAGGATTTGTTGTTCTTTTACATGTTGTTCTGTGACTGTCTGACCCTTTAAATCTGCAGCGGGTTGAGATGATGTGTGTTTTTTTGCTGGACCTTCTGTATGTTTCTTCTTGCATTAACATGCAAGTGCATTTCAGGTCTATCCTTATAATCTGAAAAAGAAAAACGATAGCATCATTGTGACGAAGGACCAGTCACCCTTGTCACCTTGCTTTGCTTTACCTACTGGCTCCGGAGGTCTCTATGGACATGTCAGGTTTAAATTCTTCCAGGGGAGAAATTTAAACCTGACAACTCAATGGAGAATTGAGAAAATATTTTTCGCAATGGAGGATCTACCAAAACAGCATCAAGACAGCTTCTCTACAAGTCTGAGGACTGCTTTTAAGTGTAGTTTATGTAGCTATTATACTTATCATTGGGCCACAGACCGCTATATCAACAAGCTAAAAAAGAGAATGTTATGTTCCTGGCAAGGCTTTATATCCCACATTGCCATAACATGAACAAAAACAATGTTATTACGTTACTAACATTGTAGGCACAATGCAATATGCATGGCACAACAATCCAAAGTAATTAATTGTCTTTGCACTGTATATTTGTCGGTACAATGTTAAATTACTTCAAAGTAAATGTAAACATTCAAGAACTGCTTGAGGGCATTTCCTCTCCCGATTAGCCAACTGCCAGTAAAGATCTTAAAGTGCCATTTCAAAACACTAACACCAGGCACTCTGTAGTGATTGGCACACAACTGTCACAGTGCCTCAAATAAAAAATAATCACAGAATCACACGTAACAAGAGAGAGGGCTGTACTGATAACAGGGAAGGCAAAGGGCAATCGGTCTCTTGTGAGAGTGATAGT
Organism: Etheostoma perlongum; assembly: GCA_026937815.1. Lineage (NCBI taxonomy): Eukaryota > Metazoa > Chordata > Actinopteri > Perciformes > Percidae > Etheostoma > Etheostoma perlongum. The sequence goes on along the minus strand of CM049392.1, from coordinate 16,132,543 downwards.
GCAGAGAAGGGCATTTATACTCCAAACCCATCACTGTAAATCAGCATCACACCGGTCACCCGGTCTGAAGCTTCATCCGTGGCATTTATGGAAAATGGTTCCTGCTTTTTATCAGCCATTTTCTTCCCGAAACAATAAGGAAAACAAAATTGTCAGTTTTTTTTTTGGTTGCCTACAAATATGCTTAAAAACATATTTTCCATCACTACTGAAACTCACGTACTATAAATCACTATTCAAACTCACCCCCCCTAACCCTGTTCCTGGTATTTTCTTTACCTGTGATGTCGCTGCACACACTAACAAAATAAAGAATGTGATTTCTTGTTTAAAACATGTCAGCCCCTTTTCTTCTAATAGCTGTGTCTTAGTACCAGCCTTGTTCATTTGGAGCTGCAGGAATCCACTAAGTGATTTTTAATCGGCGCATAATTACATCAGATCGCGGGGCTGCTGAAGCGGTTCACATTTAGATTCCCTGACCTAACCCCATTAATATGTGACTTCTTGCATTGCCCGGTGTCTGAGCACACAGGAAACTTAACGACTGACCAGGTGATCCATAATGATGACTTAAATTTCCTCATACATGTGCACTGAATTATGAAATACAAAATAGTGAATGGTTCTCATTTAAATGTGCAAAAGTGGTGCTAGTGAAAAAATGCTTTATCTTTGTCACTTAAAGTGCTCATAGTATGCTGTTTGGCTTCTCCTTTTCCTTCAGTGTTATATATCCTTTTAGCTATAGGTTTACAAAGCGAAAAACCTTAAAGTCCACCTCAAAGAGACTTACTATCTCCAACAGAAAACACTGTTCATGAACTGCTCCAAACAGCTCTATTGTAGTCCAGCCTTTGTTTCCGTGACAAAAGTGCGTCACTTTGTAACACGTTATAATGCTCACATAGCTGCTAGTGCGGCATGCCACCATACTCTGCTTCTGACTGGCTGGTAGTCCCTACCTAGGTACTGCGCATGTGCCACTCCCAACAAAGATGGAACAGAAATGTGATGCCTTATCTCACTCACGCAGTTAAAACAGAGTTTCAACACACGGTGGAAAGATAAGATAAAAAAGTGGTGTTTTTTGAATATATAAACCATGTAAACCTATTCTTACAACCTCAAGTACATTTATGAACCTAAAAATGAGCACTTCAAAACCAATTTTCAAGAAGCTTAAAATATATCACACTATTTTCTTGTATATTTTCTTCACATCACTTTCTTTTGTCTACATCACACTCTAGCAACACATTCTCTAAGAGTGCATGTGCTAATGAGGGAGTCCGTATTTCCTTTTCTGCCTAATGTGTGGCATGAGAGTATTTTGTACAGCATGTATGTCTGTATCACCGTTTGGGAGAGTCATATACTAGACAGGTCGTCGTGACAGGAGGATGAAGTGCGGCGTGTTTTTGGGCTGCATCGTGTCAACATAGTGATCTGGGTGCTGAAGTTGTTGCTGCTGCCGATGGACGGATGTTGGTATTTGGTGTCCGAGCCCATGTATCTCTGCAGGTGCCACCTCCGCCACTTCCTCTTGATCTCTCCTTGGACCTACAAAGGATTAGAACAATAATACCTTAATATGGGACATAACTTACCATGTAATTTTGTTTTACAGTATGTGTCATTTTAGAGTATGATGTGGTATACCTCATAAAATTAACTGAAAATACACTACTATAGTCTACAATAATATTGAGTCAGGAGGTGTCTACAATAACAACAGTTAGAGCAGATAACTAGCTAGGGTGCAGAGAGGCCTGGCTAACGTATATTATAGCTATGCTGTGTGAGCTTGAAACTATAAATTACCTTAGCAACAACTTTAGCCCCTTAGTGTTTCACAGGACTGAGTCCCCTTGTTATAGAAGGGTTTGTGCCAACCACAATGGAATCCTCGCCTTTTATAGCCAGATCAGGACACACAAGCGCAATTGTTTCATTTGTCTCAGCAACTCCAACCACGCCATTAAACTCAAGCACAAATAGCAGTGACATGAATACTGGTCAACGCTTCTGATGCAGCTACAGAGGTAAGAAACAGATGTGCAACATCACTCTTAAGCCCTTGAAATTCTTCCCTGAGGCTCTCTATTGAAGGATCATCCTCTGACGTGGCAACTTCTGGAGCAACTGAAGCCAGAGCACACTCTGCACACTTAACCATAGCTGAGGAAACAATGGCCTTTGCGCGGTGTATTTCAAGGATCAACTCCTCTTCACCTCTCATGTCAAAAAGCAACTCAGTGAAGCGTAAAGGAGGCTCAAATTTGCACAGCCAGAGGAGCAAACATAGACAGTTAAGGAATTGGACCAACAGATCCCGTTGTTCTGGATGGAGACCAGTGAAGGAAATGAGAAACACTTCTCCGGTGATGGCTAGGCGTTACTGTGCAGCCTCCAACTGAGCTTGATGACGTAGTTGTGATGTGGGCAACGTGTCTGAAAGTTGTAAGTCTTCTGGCAGCTGTGCCAAGAGAAATCTCAATCATTCCCAATCACCAGAGATGGAGGGCGTAGGTATATGTTAGTAGATAACAGACACCGGCTAATTACTGCTAACCAACATTAACATTAACAATAACATTAGTAATAAAACCTAAACGGCTGATGTAAGTTGAAACTGTCTGCGTGCTTCTCCTGACAATACAGTGATTTGTCGACTATAACGGTAAGCTGCGTAGTTATGATGCAATCGTTAGCCTATTCTTACAAAAACGTCTGCTATGGAGCCATAACGTGAGGTACAAGGTAATGGAGCCTTTTATACATTGTCGTGTTTTTTTAGAAAAAAAACTACGGACAAATAGTCTTGAAACGCTTCAGATGTAAAGTTATTCACAGTCAAAGTGGCGCCAAAATGAATGGCAGTCAATGGGATGCTAACTGCAGGTTTCGTAGCATTAAAATGGCGCCATGGTAGCTACGCTTAGAGAGGAGAGGTTCACCTCCTTGGGATCAAGGTCAAGAGAGAGTGTGGTTCACTTCAGTCATTTAAATTCCTCGTTTACGATGGACTGCACACAACTCAAGTCTGAGTATGTTGACAGTTTCTCACTTTGTTGCTGGAGTGTTTGCTGGAATCAGCTGCACTACCTTTTGGCTTTTAGATAGTCATTGACAGGGCCATGGGGATAGGTTACTGACTCATAAGCACCGGACAATATCTTCTGCTGGCCCTTTTAGACTTTCAACAACCCTCTCAGCTGCTGTCTGCTCATCCCGGGCATTAGACTCTTCTTCTCCATGGGGAATTGGTTTCAGAAGTGATAAGGCAAAACTTGTCCACAACGTGGTTACCACATTTGCGCCTATTACATGAAATAACACAACAGAAAACAAGGTTTACTTTCCTGTTTTACAGGGTTACAAAATAAGACAAAACTTTGTTTCTCAATTTGAACACTGAACATCATAAAGACTTATTGCCAGACTGTTGCATTACACTGTATTAGTTTTAGCTCTAACAACTTATTGTACACAATAAACTTGCACCTGAATTTATTGTTTTATATGATTTAGGTAGAGGTAATAAAACAGCAATTATTGTTGTTTTTTGGGTTATTTTAATGCCCTGTCTGTAGTTTTCATGTATGTGGAAATTACTGTAATTTCTTACAAGGTTGGTTTGTTGCAACTCAAAATGTGAAACCATTAACAATGACTCCAGGATTGTATACATTCTAGAGGCTCCAGTAATTTATAAACACTACATCTCCAAGGTTTTACACTTTACAAGGTGGGGTGGAAGTTAATTTTCTCATTACACAAGGACACCTGAAAATGGCACTGGATTAAAATTCAGGCAGCATAATGTCAAGCTTTGCCATCCAGCCCATCACTATGACTCAATCTGGCCCCAGCACTGGGAACATAACTAACACAGCGAACCCATAACTAACACAGCGAGCCTCTGCAGACATCAACCAATAGCTCCCTGCCAAAAAGGCTGTGCTTTTTACATCCCTCCCGCCCTGCAGGCAGAGTGCAGAGAATACGCTGCAAGGAGGTCCAAGGGAGGCGACCAGCTCTGGTGACTCATACTCACAGCTCCATCCACCTTTCAGGACTGTGTGTGACAGTAAGTGGCGCATCGAGGGTGCCTCAGATTAACTACATTTTCTGAGAATCAACACTGTGGGTTTATACAAACAGTGTTTACATCAGTGTGAGGGGGGGTTCCTACCTCTCCATTGAGGAAGCAGTAAAGAACTGCGACCACAAAGCCCTAAATGGAAAGAAAAACACAGATAAGAGCAAAAATGGTGTGTCAATCTACAGTTTTACTGTATCTGTTTATGTGGTCTTTACAGCTATTCTGTAACTGCAGAATAACATTTGGCACTCGTGAGAAATATAAAATGAAAAAACAATGCACATTGTACAATGGTTAGTTTGCAGTAATAGTGAGAGAGATGAATGAGTTGAATGATGGGAGGAATGTGCTGGAAAGGTTTCCTTGGTTCCCAAGTGGTCTGTAATGCAGCTGTGCTGTCTGGCTGCACTCTCCATCATTCCTCATTATGTGATGAACTGAAATAACACCGGGGGGTTTAAAACGATAATACTGTCACTGAATCAGCCAGCGAAGCCCCTGAAGACCTGCCAAGGTTTTCTTCCAGAGTTTATTTGATAGAAACACTTGGTCGGGGCAAACAGAACGCCATATCATTACTTAAATTAAGTTTAAATTTAGAAATTCATGAAAAAATGTGTTGTGGATGACCTCCGTGAAAGGCATCAAAAACAAATTCCTCATTGTAAAGTTAGTAAAATTGCACTGTGTAAGTGTTTTTACAATAACTTCTTCATAAGTTGATCTCATACCTGAAATGACCCCAGAATCAAGTCAAAAACCAGCCGTAGCTCAGTCTTCACCTGTTCTGGGATGAATGCAAACACGATGAAATTGATTCCAAACAGAGGAATCAAAAGCAGGGTTGATTTCGCCAGCCTCCTGAAACGACAAAGCAAAAAACAAAATTTCTCCCTCCGGTGAAACCAATTTTCAATCTGTCTCTATATATGCCAATAATGAAATGCAACTCCAGAGTACTTTTCATTTTACATCAGCTCTGAGGAGTAGAGATGGGTAAAAAAACACCATTAAAAGTGTCAGTGGGAAAATGGCTCATGCATTATGGCTGGCTTATGAGATGCTCTCCATCACAGGAAAAAAAACACTTAACACAGAGCTCTATATCTCCGTGCAAAGCAGCTGCCAGGGGAAGGCTACTGTGCTGAGTACCAAATGCTAAGGCAGGCGATGAATTTTTTTTCTGGAGTAGAAAAACTGATTGGTCATCCCCGCATTGCTCTGAGCATAAAAAGTTAAAAGGAACTGTGGTTAATCAAGATAATCTGTTTACTTTTGAAAATTCAACTAACTTTCACAGAATGTGGACTAAATTCAGCCTAAAACAGAAACCGTAAAAGGGGTGTCGATTTTCCTCACAGGGATCAATAATATTTCAACTTCTCTGAACTAATGAATAACACCAATTTACAGCATGAAATATTGTATTTATTAAAATATACTCACGAATACTGATTGGACTCATTTCTTCCAATATCTGGGCAGTTGATTTTCTGACGAAGTATTCGTATAATGCAGATGAATAGAATAAAGTTCACCTGCGAAGATATAAAGACAGTATAGGGGTATTTTACTGTGTAAATTGGTAATGAAATATCAGAAATAGAAATGTTTTCCAATATGAAAATCCTATATGGAAAAAAGCTTGTTTACAAGTCACTTCAATGTGTATTCAGTGTCTAATTTAATGGATATGGAGCAATGTTTGAGAAACGCATCTCATAACAGAAGCTTGATGCTGAATTTCATCTCACTCTGGTTGGATTGTGGTGCTGCCCTGTTGGAAAATGAGCATTTCTTAATTGTTAATTTGTGATGGACCTCTGAAATGGTAACACATGATGCACTCACAAACATCAGTCAGAGCTGCTGCAGAGAAAGGGTCAGAAGAATCTGACAGCCAGTCTGCTGATCCTGATCCTAATGTGAAAGAACACAACTAAACCTGCTGTGTGTGCTGTCAAGCAAAGATCAGCAAAGAAAGGCATCAGCAGAGGAGGGACTGTTTTCTGCCTCCCATAGTCTTCTTAAAATTCTGATGTTTAGTACCTAGAGACATGTTTAGCCATTATACAGTAGGCCATGGTGAACTTGGAAAAAGATACTGATGTTAAGCAGGTATAACATTTACCTTGTTCACCTTCTCCTAAATTTAAGCGTGTTAGCATATTAACATTTGTTGCTGAGGTTTATGCCATCCCTAGAGCCATTCTGATAAAGTGGCCAATAAAACAATTTTATTGGGAGTCACGTAATTGGCTGGACAGAGATGGCGGCTTAAGGTATAGATCCTGGCACAAATTTGTCAAATGTTTGTTTTACATGGTTCCAACTTCAATATTTAACTTTGTGCTTGTTAGAGTTACTTGAAGCAGAATGGCAAACAAGAACAAATCCGTGGACAAAAAAACGCGGCGATAAGGACTCCGTTGCAGATGCATTGCTGGAGAAACAGAAAAGCTACCTTGAGCCACGTTTTTCTAAGATTCAACAGATGGCAACAATGACAACAAGCTAACTGCTATCCATGCTCAGCTAGCATCTGACTGCAAGCCTTGGCTCTATCAGATCTGATGTGATCAACCTAAAAATCACCGTGGAAAACAACGTAAGTATTCTTGACATTCATAGCCACGCTTAACAAGAGCTGGAGGTGAAGCTAGCAGACATGGAGGACAGAAATCAGAGATGCAACATCTGCAATGTCGGGCTGAAAGAGGGCCTAGAAGGTGCTAATGCTATCCAGTATCTCTCACGCTCACTGCCTATGTGATTCCCAAATCTAGCAGAAGTTCAGACAGAGATTGAGAGCCCACTGAATTTACAGTGATAACCCAAAGAAGAACACCACTATTATTGATTTTCAGCGTCCTCCGGTACACAACCAGGCAGGCAATCCTACAAGCTGCGCGGAAATCTCCGCTCATCATTCAGGGCTGGAAAATTTGCTTCTTGAGTGCTGCAGAAATGTATTTGTAACCTTGGCACAATTCTGTCTCTGAGCTCCTTGTGCAGTTCCTTCAACCTCATGATTATCATTTGCTCTGACATGCACTGTGAGCTGTAAGGTCTTATATAGACAGGTGTGTACCTTTCATAATCAGGTCCAATCAGTTTAATTACACACAGCAGGACTCCAATGAAGGAGTAGAACCATCTCATGGAGGATCAGAAGAAATGTACAGCAGGTGAGTTAAATATGAGTGTCACAGCAAAGGGTCTGACCATGTGATATTTCAGTTTTTCTTTAATAAATTTGCAAAAATTCCAGAAAACATTCCAGAAGTATATCGCAATCCAGATCATCAGCAGATTCACTACAATTTCATACAAAGAACCTATCTCAGCCCGTGAAAATGCATGACATGAAAATAATGAAAAGCCCTTTATGCACTTTCTGCCCTATTAAAGCTCAAGGTACATTTCTTCATATGTTCTGGGAGTGTTCTCCTGGTCAGTTCTGGGACAATATTACATCCGGAATTTCCACCTTGATTGTTACTGTGCCCGTTACTGTCAATGTTTTGATTATGAATGACCTGTCAGCCTTCCAGCTCTCTTAAGCTCAAAAACGTGCTGTGTTTGCTGGACTTAGAGCTGCTAAGAGGATGATTGCAACTGGTTGGAAGCCACCTCATGACTTATCTGTTCATTCATGGATCCTTTCTTTTTTGGATGTCACGTACATGGAACTCTGCACGGCTCGTGTGGGTGGAGCCCCAGGGAAGAATTTGGAGACTTGGCACAGCACTGCTGAGTCCTTGCAGGCAATTCTTTGTAGCATTTTCTTTTGTTTGCGTGTCTTATTGGTCCCTTGTCTTGTGTCTGTCTGTGTGTGTGTGTGTGTGTGTGTGTTTCTGCATGTGTTGTTTTGTCTCACTCCCTCCCGTTTTTCCTCTGACTTTGTGGCCCTGGGACGTGACATCACAAAAAAAAAAAAAACACACCCCCACACACAATTAGTACAAAATTATATAGTAAAAGTACATAGTTCTTTCAGGAAATTTCCAACGCAATGCAGAGACCCATAAAATAAAGCATTAAAGAAAGCAGTGTTAAAATGTTTGGCCGAGGTGCAGTTCATTTACTGCAAGGAATTTTCTTTCCACCACTTAACATCTACTAGCTTCTTGAGTCCTGCTTGTTGAACTTATCTTAACCCTCCTTTTAACACCTCTCTAAAAGTGTTTTCTCACTCAGTGACACACATACAAACACACTAAAACTGCCAATGCAGCTCGCTGTCTGATTTTCTGATTCAATCTGTGTTTCAAACCTAATTTTTTAAAAATAGTAGTTTAACCTTTTTGGCTTTAATGTCTGTATGCTCAACATAAAGCTACAGCCAGCAGCCAGTTAGCTTAGCTTCAAACAAAGACTAAGGCTGAATCCCATTTCTCCATCTTACCCCTACCCCTTACCCCTAGGCCCTTGAAACCAAGTGGTGGCTAGGGGTGAAAACATACTCCTATTAAATGGGACACCACTTTGTTACGTCACCATACAGTAGTGTCTATGTCAATGGCGTAGGTTTTGACAACAGTGCATTTATATACATTTTATAGTTATTTTATGTTCACTTTGGTGGTGCAGAGGCGTTCTTTTCTGTGTAGTACTTAAGTCTGTTTGCAATACACATGTATACACACTGCATGGTGTGTTATATATCTGCTTCTGTTATCACTGTTTTGAATGTCATTGATGTTCATGAAAACTTTAACAAAAATCTGTCTTTATTGCCCAAAAAATTAAACATAACAGGCAAAACATTACATAAAATATATTATTACAAAACCATTATCAACTATTAGAACCATAACTTCCATGTGACACAAAAAGGCACTCAAATGTGTAAAACTAAAAAAAGACACACACCACCACAAACAAACTACAGCTATTCCGTTACTCCAGACCAGTCTGATGCCTGTTGTAACCTTCCCTCACATTTCTTTCATCAGTGTCCCGTATCATAACCAACAACAATGTACAAGTGCATGAACATAAATTAATTACAAATGATTACAAAGTACAGTACCAATAGAATAATGAATGGCTATAACATTAACACATTATTTAAGAAATTTAAGCTCGTTTTCAGCGCAAAAGTGGATCAGCTGCCGGGTGTCTTGCTGCGTCCCTGTGTGATACAGGACGGTATATGTAAAGCATGTAGCGATGTCTCCAAAGCAAGTTATTAACAAGTTAGCAAGTTGTTATGCACTGATATCTAACGAAATTCTCTGCTAATGGTTAAAACTGTAGACATGCATAGAGTCCACTCAAGGCAGAGAAATGCGGGTATGCAGCAATGTAACGTTAACGTTAAAACTGTAGACATGCATAGAGTCCACTCAAGGCAGAGAAATGCGGGTATGCAGCAATGTAACGTTAACGTTAGCGGTTAGCATAGCAAGCTAGTGATTTTTAAAAAGTTTCAATTAAGAACATGGTTGTAAGTATATACAGTGAGGAAAATAAGTATTTGAACACCCGGCTATTTTGCAAGTTCTCCCACTTAGAAATTATGGCGGGGTCTGAAATTGTCATCGTAGGTGCATGTCCACTGTGACAGACATAATCTAAAAAAGCTAAATCCAGAAATCACAATGTATGATTTTTTTACTATTTATTTGTATGATACAGCTGCAAATAAGTATTTGAACATGTGTCTATCAGCTAGAATTCTGACCCTCAAAGACCTGTTAGTCTGCCTTCAAAATGTCCACCTCCACTCCATTTGTTATCCTAAATTAGATGCACCTGTTTGAGGTCGTTAGCTGCAAAAAGACACCTGTCCACCCCATACAGTCAGTAAGAATCCAACTACTAACATGGCCAAGACCAAAGAGCTGTCCAAAGACACTAGAGACTAAATTGTACACCTCCACAAGGCTGGAAAGGGCTACGGGGACATGTCCAAGCAGCTTGGTGAAAAAAGTCCACTGTTGGAGCAATCATTAGAAAATAAAAGAAGCTAAACATGACTGTCAATCTCCCTCGGACTGGGGCTTCATGCAAGATCTCACCTCGAGGGGTCTCAATGATCCTAAGACAGGTGAGAAATCAGCCCAGAACTACACGGGAGGAGCTGGTCAATGACCTGAAAAGAGCTGGGACCACAGTTTCCAAGGTTACTGTTGGTAATACACTAAGACGTCATGGTTTGAAATCATGCATGGCACGGAAGGTTCCCCTGCTTAAACCAGCACGTCAAGGCCGTCTTAAGTTTGCCAATGACCGTTTGGATGATCCAGAGGAGTCATGGGAGAAAGTCATGTGGTCAGATGAGACCAAAATAGAACTTTTTGGTCATAATTCCACTAACCGTGTTTGGAGGAAGAAGAATGATGAGTACCATCCCAAGAACACCATCCCTACTGTGAAGCATGGGGGTGGTAGCATCATGCTTTGGGGGTGTTTTTCTGCGCATGAGACAGGGCAACTGCACTGTGTTAAGGAGAGGATGACCGGGGCCATGTATTGCGAGATTTTGGGGAACAACCTCCTTCCCTCAGTTAGAGCATTGAAGATGGGTTGAGGCTGGGTCTTCCAACATGACAATGACCCGAAGCACATAGCTAGGATAACCAAGGTGGTGATCAGTTGACAGCTCTGCCCCTCTCTTCACCCGAGTGTCCAAAACATACGGCCTCAGATCAGATGAAACGATTATAAAATCGATCATTGACCTTTGGCCTAGGGTGCTCTGGAACCACGTACACTTATGAGCATCCCTATGTTCGAACATGGTGTTTGTGATGGAAAATCCATGACTAGCACAGAAGTCCAACAACAGACAACCACTCTGGTTTAGATCAGGGAGGCCGTTCCTCCCAATCACGCCTCTCCAAGTATCTCCATCATCACCCACGTGTGCGTTGACCAGCACCTCAAAATGTATGTCTAAATAAAAAAAAAATATATACAGTATGTTAAATAGTAAGCTTTAGAGGTGATAGGTATATTGTTTTCTACCTTTGGACAGAACCAGGCGAGCCGTGTCCCCCTTTGTGCTATGCTAGCTAGAGTCTGTCTGTAGCTTCATATTTTTTGATTTCAAACTTCTGATAACTTTCCGCAAGACAGCGAAATGGGCATCTTTTTTTACATGCCAAACTATTGGTTAAGGCGCTTGCTAAAAGTCATAGCTTAGCATAGCATTAGGAATAGAAGCAGGGGGAAACAACTAGCTTGGTATTCACCAACAATCAATATACCTACTATTACATTTAAAGCTCACACACATATATTGTTTAATCCATACACAAATAGAAAAGAATTGCATGCTATTTTTGGCAAGCAGAACCCAAGCTGTATCCTGCTGCTGCTCGTATTTATGCTAAGCACCTTGATATAAGAGTGGCATTGATATTATCTTGGTAAAAAAAAGAAAATAAGCGTATTTCCAAAAACATCTAACTAATACTGTAACAATTGAAGCAATTTAAATGCCAGACTATTTCTTTTTGGGACACACCAAGTGCATCTACAAACATCCCTCTCTTCAATCTCTGTCTACAGAGGTTTCTGTAGATGCTGACCATGTGTTCAAATTGGAAATGGAGGAAAAAGCCGCCATGGAAATGCTGAAAAATGAAGTAGATGATAACAAGAAAAATAATTGGTGGTGATTATCCTCCTGACTTTTTAGTAGGAATACCAAAGAAAACAGAAAAGTCTGAGGTAGACTGATAACTGAGAAATATTTTTTTTCCTCTTAGCATAAATTACTTTTACTTTTAACAGTCTGACTTGAGTGTGAACACCTCAAGGAGTATAAATGTTAACGTAATAGAAGTTGAGTGATAAAATTGATAAAAGTGTGTAAACTTACCAGGATTGATGCCAAAATAGGGGTTTTAATGATCCACCAGAAAACATCTGTTTTTTCAATTATATCCCAGCACCTGGTAAAGAGTGAAACATGCACACGATGAACTCAAAGCAAATCAGATCTAGATTGTATACTGGACTCTGGCAGTCCCCTGGTGTTTTTCTTACCCCACATCGTTGTAGTAGGCTTTAGTGATACTCCAAGCTGTGATGAAAATTGTCGGACCTCCTAGAAAAAAGACAAAAGTGAAAACCAAAGCTGTTATAGCATCCCACCGGCATGGGTCTCACACCAGCAGAGACATATGAAAGCATATAAGGAAGGCATTCTCACCCCAGCCAATCAGAATGTAAGCCCAGAAGTACTTCCTCTCAGAGAAGAAAGAGACAGCCAACAATGCATGAAGATAAAGGCCTTCCACCAGCAGCCAGAAGAAACTGGCCATAATGCAGTACTGGAAGAACACAATCACTACTTTGCAGCCAACCTGTCAATCGACAATACACAAAATAATACACTTCACAATGATATTCTTTATATTAAACAGCAACAGTAAAAAATAGTATAGTGTGAAAAATAGAATAGACCCCTCTGCGTCTACGTCGGACCCTACGGCGTAGCCTGACGTGCATCTCTCGAAAAATGTAACTACATGTCGCAGCGATGCACGTCTCTCAACCGTGGCTTAGTAGCCTTGCATTTTCCCCAACTCATTTCATCTTCTCCATAAACAACATGACATCAACGAGAGGGTTAACCTTTCCTGCTAAATATTTCCCACCATGGTCAGAAAGAACAGGGGAGACACTTTGTTTCTTTCACTATGACTCTAGAGTCAGTACTCGCTCCTAAACTAATTGCTGTCACTCTCTCACTTTGTCCCTCGCTCTATCACCCACTCCCCATATACACATACGCCGGCTCAACGCACACACATGGAGCCTCCGTAGAAGCTTAAAACGGCCTTAAGACTGATGAACGAGCAGGGAAGTGTAATGCCTGAGGCTCTGCAAAGGGGTCGTACTGTTCATGGATACATGAGCATCATTAATCAATGAAGACTAAAGACGTGGTCATCAAACTGCTTCTGATCCAAAGTTTAGTAGACTGATATTTCACCAGTTAATGTTAAGATACTGCAGGTCATTTTGTTCCAAAGTGGCCATTAAACTGATTACAGAACCACATGCACTGTAATGTTGTAGTTTGATATATATTAGGACATATATAAGGTTAATTAAGTATACATTTACTTAAGTACTATACACACACAAGTACAATTTTGAGTATTTCAATTTCATGCTACTTAATACTTGTACTCCATATCAGACCGAAATATTGTATTTTTAATTCCATTTAATCAAATTTGACAGCTGTAGTTTGCAGATGATATCCCTAACCCTAACCCATATATTTATTTATAAATTAATCTATCCAGCGGTTTATTGCTGCTTACACTGATTATGCATTAGAAATAATAATCCAATATAAACAACACTAGCAGAGAGCATTCTTCTACCTTAATACTCAGTACTTTGAAGACCTTTACAATAATATTGGCATAACACCAGAAAACGGCTATGATTATCAGTGATGTCTGTATTTATTTATTTTTACCTAAGTAGAAAAAACATCTCTTGGTGCTGTCTCTCATAAGTTTGTCTGTCTACATGCAGATAACATTTCAGAGCTCATTAAACCAGCTGGCAGTGAAGCTGACAGGGATTTGGTCACATATACTGTATAAATTGATTCTCACATGGCATTTTGAGGGGGGGGGGGAATGGACCCAGATGGGCTGTCTGAACCTTTCTGCTAGTTCGAACGCGTGCAAATCAGTACAAATGCTCCTATGATCAGTTGCATGTGGAGGAATGATGCCACAAAACACACGTACCTTAAATTAATTTGTTAAAAGCCTCTCCACAGTCATATCATGAATTAATTTAATGGGTCACTACTACATCAAACATATGTAACACACACACACACTTTTCAGCCGACCTATGACAGCAGCTGGCTACTGTCATCACAATGGAGCCAGCCAGAGAGCTTACTAATAAATACACTTAGAGGCTCCTCTGGTCGTGTGGCCACAGAACGCAACATAAACCTCAAGTTCGCAGCCCTAACTGCGGTGGGCTGGTGGAAAGCTGAACGGAAGACATCCAAACATTGTGGTTTGAATTAAGTCCCACTGCATATATGGCAGGTAAACAATTCAGTTCTGTTTTTTTTAAAATATGAAATATAATATCATATTTTGCTGCTTGAGAGGTAACACCTCCTAAGACCAGTCAGGTTGAGTGTCGACTTATATTTAAATATTCAGTACTTGTCTTGTTTTTGGTGTCAATTGCACACGACTTGTTTACGGAGTTTTAATACAATCTGGCTATTTGGTGATAACATAGTAATTAAAAAAAAGACAAAAAAAAAATCACATTAAAAATAAGTATAATGCAACCACAAAATTTAAATAATTAGGTTCTTAAAAATAGATTTTGACAGAGGGACTCTGTTCAAGACATCCTCAATGTCAAGTAATACATCGGGCCCGTGTTATATCTGTACTGTAGATACTGTACTTACTGTAAGTGCTGCGTACTCCCAAACAAAATTAAACCACAGTAGGGCAGGAACTTTAGGGGCTCTCTGGAGCACTTGGGATGGTAATCCAGTCTCGCTGATTGGCCTCAAAAGTCTGGTTTTAGTTGCGCTCAAACATGAACAGTTCCTACTAATGATGCAACAGAATGTCTACTGATGCAACAGTAAATAAACTGATACAACAGTAAAGTAACTGAATCATACAGTCATTCAATTCATGTTTTTATAGTCAATGAGGATATTGAGAATTGGCTTGTACTAATGCTTGAATTTGATGTGTTGTTACTAATCTATAAAAAAAATGTGATTTTGTAATTCACTTTAGTTCCCTCCTTGTCTCTTGTCAAACATCCACACAACAGAAATCCATCTTTTCATTCCCATTTGAGCCAAGGAGATCTCTCATTAATGGCAGTTCAAAGTGGATAATTAGCCTACCCGTGACATGTTCAACTGCTGGGCTTCCCACAGAGTTGGATTTCTTTAGGGTTCAAGGACAACAATCCCTGAGTCGTTATTCTCAAAATACCCACAGCAAACAGCAGTGTTTTGGGCAAATAACTTACAGAGCCTGAGGAGCAGTTGTCCACCTCCCCGACCTCGTAGAGGACGACATCCTTGATGAACACAGCGATGGCCTTCAGGATGAATGAGACAAACAGATGCATGTGGATGTAGTTCCTTGTGCAGTGGAGCTTCCTAGGAACAAGAAGAGAGAGAGATACAAGTAGATCAAGACAAAGAAATCCCAATTTTATAAAAAAAAGCCTTCATGCTAATTATCCATTGTCCTTGGAGTTAATAGCTTCAATGACAGCAACTCACAGACTGACTGCACTTATATTTGAGCTTATTAGCTCCTTTTATCACTGTGTGGGTGGATCTGCTTTAGAGCACAAGGAACTTAGTTTACGGTCCTTCACGGCCCTTCACGGTCATCGCCAATAAAGACAAGAGAAGCAGACTTCAAAATTACTTCAAAATCAGAAATTTTGAAATCCTTGAGCATCAACTTTTGAATACTTGTTGATGACCCGATTCCATTATGATACTCTATTCAATTTCATGATTAGGGAGAGAGATGGACACATAAGTTTGCATTTGTGTCAAGGGTCCTATTAGCTCAGATCATTCCCAATCACTTAAAAAATCCCCTCAGGAGTCATTTAAGTTTTATCTAACCATATGTCACAGCCAGGAAAGCTTGTTAACATTCTGTCAAACTGAGACGCTTATTTCACCAAATAATTTTATTCCGCTGCTACCGCAGTGTCAACATGAACCTTTCTGTCATTATATATATATATATATATATATATATATATATAGATTTTTAGAGTTTTTATTTTTCTGAATGAAAATCACAATCTAACTGGTAGGGCACTCACTGTACTAAGAGAGGAGAAAGCTCACAGAATAAAAGATGAAATACTACACATGTAATCTTTTATTTGTATTTGAGGCAAAAGTGAGATCTGATCTCCATCACTATACTAGCCACAGCCTGTAATTTTCCATACAACAGCAGAGATTATTTCATCTTGTAAAGATGTCTATCTATCTATCTATATAGCCACTTTAAGCACACAATATTCTGATCATCTCATCTTCATCCACCCCTCTGTATCCTCCAGATTCCATATGTGGTGGCAATATACCACATCTTGTAAGCGCACATAGTAATAGTTGTTTATTTTTGTAACATAATGTTAATTTCATTTCTAATAGCAACTTCATCTCTTCTCTTCATCTTGTTGTGGTAAATTTGTCTTGGAATATGGAAAGCCACAGGAACACGTTTTCAGAGAGAAACCAATAAAAGATAAGCTAAATGAAATCTTGCATTAAGTTTACATAAGCTTTCATGACTTTTGCTTTCTTAAGTAATGCTTATTTTTAAGAGATTGAGGTAAACAGACAACAGGAACAACAGTCAGAATGTTGCTCCTGACCTGTAATCAGTGGTGTCTTTAAGAAACAGGTGTGACTCTCTACATTCCAACAACACTGTAATCCCCTGAGCTTCCTTCACCCACGACTGCCCTGTCATTACTCTCCTTCTAGCTCAAACCTGTTGGTTGCCTGATTTCACACTTTTTTTATCCTGGCCTTGGCCTGCCTTGTGAAAAACAAAACTCTCAGGTTGACACACATTAACACCTACAGTAGATCTTTTTGGAAAACATGAAAAGAATCTGATCACACAGTGTAGTAGCAGGAACAAACTACTGTATGTATGAATAATGCTACCAAAAACCAATTTAATGTTTCCCTCCCTCCCTGTGGAGGTGAATGTAAATTTACATGTACAGTGGGGCTTGAAAGTTTGAGCACCCCAGGAACAAATGTGTATTAATGCGCATAAAGAAGCCAAGAAAAAATTGATCTCCAAAAGGCATCAAATGACAGATTAGATATTCGTATAATATGTCACAAAAAGTTAGATTTTATTTCCATCATTTACACTTTCAAAATAACAAAAAAAAAAAAAAAAAAAAAAAAGGCATCTGCAAAAGTTTGGGCACCCTGCAGAGTTCATAGCATATACCGCCCCCTTTGGAAAGCTGAGACCTGAGAGTGTCATGGATTGTTCTCAATCCTCGTCTGGAAAGACCAGGTGACGTCAATCTTAAGGTTTTAAATGCCCAGACTCATCTGACCTTGCCCCAACAATCAGCACCATGGGTTCTTCTAAGCAGTTGTCTAGAAAACTGAAACTGAAAATAGTTGACGCTCACAAAGCAGGAGAAGGCTATAAGAAGATAGCAAAGTGTTTTCAGATGCCAATATCCTTTGTTGAAATGTAATTATGAAATGGCAGTAATCAGGAACAGTGGAAGTTAAAGCAAGATCTGGAAGACCAAGAAAAATATCAGACATAACAGCTTACAGGATTTTGAGAAAAGCAAGTCCAAAACCAACGTTTAACTGCATGTTCCATCCAGAAAGACTTCGCAGACACTGGAGTTGTGCTACACCATTCCGCTACAAAGAGATATTTGTACAAATATGGTCTTCATGGAAGAGTCATCAGAAGAAAACCTCTTCTACGTCCTCAACACAAAAATCTGCCTTTGAAGTTTGCAAATTAACATATAGACAAGCCTGATGCATTGTGGAAACAAGTTCTGTGGACCAATGAGGTTAAAATAGAACTTTTTGGCTGGTATGAGCAAGGTACGTTTGGAGAAGAAAGGGCACAGAATTTAACGAAAAGAACATCTGTCCAACTGTTAAGCATGGAGGTTGATCAATCATGCTTTGGGGTTGTATTGCATCCAGTGGCACAGGGAACATTTCATGAGTAGAAGGAAAAATGGATTCCATAAAATTTCAGCAAATTTTGGACGCTAACTTGATGCCATCTGTGAAAAAGCTGAAGTTAAAAAGAGGATGGCTTCTATAAATGGATAATGATCCTAAACACACCTCAAAATCTACAGTGGATTACATCAAGAGGCGTAAACTGAAGGTTTTGCCATGGCCTTCACAATCTCCTGACCTCAAAATAATTGAAAATCTATGGATAGACCTGAAAAGAGCAGTGCGTGACAGACAGCCCAGAAATCTCAAAGACCTGGAAGACTTTTGGAAGGAAGAATGGGCGAAGATACCTCAAACAAGAATTGAAAGACTCTTGGCTGGCTACAAGAAGCGTTTCCAAACTGATACTTGCCAAAGGGGGCAGTACAAGGTATTAACTCTGCAGGGTGCCCAAACTTTTGCATAAGCCATTTTTTTGTTTTCTGTTATTATGAAAGTGTAAATGATGGAATTAAAATCTAACTTTTTCGTGACATATAATACGAATGTCTAATCTGTCATTTGATATGATTTGATCATTAGGAGATTTTTCCATCTTTTCTTGGCTTCTTTATGCACATTAATAAAAATGTTTACCTGGGTTGCCCAAACTTTCGAGTCCCACTGTATATAGCGCTTTTCTAGTCTCAACAACTACCCAAAGCGCTTTTACAAACTAGTATAGGAACCATTAACCATTCACACACTGTGGCCAAGGCTGCCGTACAATGTGCCATCTGCTCATCAGATAAACTCTCACATACATTTACACAGAGGCAACTCGAGGTTCAGTGTCTTGCCCAAGGGGGGGGGAAACGAAGGACACACACACACACACACACACACACACACACACACACACACACACACAGTCCTCTAGGGTAGAATATTTGCTATGAAAAAGCTGTGATCCTTCCTGGCATCAAAACTGTAATTGTTTTGAGGAGTTTACCATCAATCCCTGTTTATATCAAACATCAGTCTCTCTAATCCCACTATACTTTAATCTCCCAACCACTGCAGTTATGTGCCATCAAAAGTTTGAGACACTGAAATGCACAAAGGGATAATCGTGTTTGAATTTATATGCATCTTTCTTCTTGCCTTTTGTAGTTTAACGTAAACCTGGAAGCTGCACCAATCACAGATGATCTAATCCCAGTGTTTGATGTGCAACACTGAAATGTATTAAACTGTCATGTTGCCCATATGCCCAGCAGGCACAACGTCAATGTCAGTGTGCTTTATGGTAAATTGTTCATAATACGCTCTCTACACAGGCACACTGCAGCTGTGACTGTTTTTTCTGTATTTGTACTTTATTCTATCCTTCTTCTAAAGAATTGACCACATAAAGCAAGGAATTATAAGGAAAATATCATAAAAGTCAATAGTGCAAATTGTTGAGCAACAGAACTGCAGTTTTCTTTTTAAACTTTCTCTACATACTCCTGGTGGGTGCTACTTAAAATCTGTACTGCCTGTTTGCTTTGCGTCAAAATTTAGAGTCATAACTCTGCAAAATCTGAACATGCAAATGATAACCATATTTATAGAATTTATTTGAATTTACACTTTCTGAGGACATGTCACAAATACGTGGCTATAAATCTGTTTACAAATCAGAGAAAAATGCTCCTCAAACTGCCGAATTGGCTGAGAAACAGCATGTTTCAGTTTCTTCAGTGTCAAAGTAATACAGTGATAGTTGTCTGTACATCTATGAGTAAATTGCAAACGGGAACAGACAGCTAACAGCTAATTAGGCATATGCATAACGATCCCAACACTTTGCCAAACGTAAACACATACAGTGTATATGCTAAAAACATAGGGCTCAAGTTGTAACTTAGCCCACAGCTATTTTTTTTTCTTTTTTTAAAGTTTCTTTCTATAAATTGAGAATGGTGACGACCCTTAATGAGCCAAGTTCTGTTAGAAACATTCAAATAGGCAATCATGTGGTGTGTCTTACTGTATTTCTACATACCTGAAGATGCAGAGGATCACAATAGCTGTGGTAAGAGATATGAGGGAAACACTGTGGCCAATGGTGTAGCCAATCTTCACTTGCCAGAAAAACTTGCCCTGAAAAACAAACACAAGTCACAGTGAAGAAAACTGAAACGAAAAAAGGTTAAAAGTTCGTAGGTCCTAAACTGATGGTCAGTCAGTACATGTATTCAAGTACATGTATTTCTATGCTGTGCTACCTAATACTTTAACCCCATTACATTTCAGAGGCTCAAATTGTACTTTTTTTAAATACATTTATCTGACAGCTGTGAAAACTTTTCACCTTAGGATCTTATATAAAAAACACATGATGAGATTAGATACAACTCATTGTTACATATTAGGCAGCATTAGGTAAGGTAATTCCTGACACCAATGACCTTTTACTGTTTTCAGTATACAATATTTATATATTAATATTAATAATTATTGTCAATCCCTTACCTAAAAAGAATAAATATGACTGATCTGCTTATGTCCAAGCCATGGGCGGTTTCCAATATACTGTAATAGCTTACTGGAGTTTACCTCAGCACATGTGGAGCCTTTCTGAGTGGCTTCACAATGTTGCTGCCATGGCGCTGTATGTTTTGTGCTTGATGAAAATGAGAGTGAGAGTTCTGCATCCTGAAACTGAGGTATGAAGAATGCAGAGACATCGAATTCCATTTAGTGTACTCCACCAGCAAGGTCCCTCCTGACTTCCTATGTGGCCTACTAATGAGGCTACCTCTGTGACTGTGAGAGCAGAGTGTCCACAGAGAAAGCCCTTACCGCCTTGTAGCGCACATCCACTCTTCCCCCTGCTCCACCTTTATCAGCACAGACAAGATTTGCTCTCTGCAATAAACTAAACTAAAAAAGAGCAACATTTGATGTATTTATTCCCATCTTAACCTTTTAGGCAACTAGGGCTGTAATCAACCAAAGAAAATCTTGGTCGACTAAAGTCGTGAAAATTTTGACTAAAAATCGACTGGGGGGGTGCGGAAAAAAATGCTAGATTAATTAACTGTACTGTCCTGCAGTACTTGTCCTTGTAGGCTATTTGCAGTATATTAAATCGTTTTGGACCTAATTATTTTGCACTGAAATGACTCGTCTGTCGGCTCTGACAGCGCTGCATCAGCCTCATATCCTGAGCCATAAAGTCGACAATTCCTTCCGTGATATTATTTTAGCGTTTTGGATGATAGAGGCTTAACATCCAGCGTGGTGTGGGTGTGTCTGGGGAACGCTACCGTCGATGCTTCCACCTGATGAAATTAACACGGCAAAAAAAAACAAAAAAAAACAAAAAACAATCAGAACGTATCCAATAAATCAACCAGTTGACTGGGAGGTTACAGCCCTATAGGCAACATGAATAACCTCTATAATGACTCATAATGCAGATAACAGAAGCAGGAACTACAATCTGACTGCCTTTTCAATGAAAAGTTTGTTGTGCTTCAAAGACATGTGCTTGCTTCAACAAATATATTATAATTAATATATTATAATTACACTGGGTCAAAGAGGATATGTGTAATATGAAAGGAGTCGCTTGCAGTACCAACCAATCGATAATTATCACCTGACTCTGCAGTCCTCAATTTTTTTTAGCTCAGACAGACAGTTGGTGACTAACTGCTGGACACAGTGGAGAATTTAGATCCTTAAGAGATAGATACTTCCCTCGGGAGTTGGAGTGGAATGTGTGGATACTAGATATTGGGCCTACATTCATCAGATGTCCAGAAACACGACTCCAAATGAATGCTAAAGTTGCTCCGTATCTGCTGGATGTGTAAATAGGCAATTGATTACATTTACCATTTCAACTAAATAGTGATAATATGTTGTGTTTCCAGCTATTGCTTAGCAAGACCTGACGCAAGCTGTCTGAAAAGTTAAAAAATGAACCTAACAACATCTCTAAAACACACTTATTAACAGGTTTTAGTCACATGATTCATCCACAGCCTACACAAGAATGTAAAAATGACAATTTGTGGTTCCATTAAAAGTCTGACGTCCATATTGATGAGCTCCGTATTTAAACAGCTAGCTTTCATCTAACTCTTCGCAATAAAGATTATTTTGTACAATCAAATCCTTGAATAAAACTCAGGAGCAAAACATTTATTTCTGGATGTCTACAGAAATACAGTTATGGTTTATTCTACCATAACAATAACTGATACTGCACTACTTTTTGAAACCTTAGCATGGACGTACAGTCTTATGTTACAGATGTGTAAACAAAATAACAAAAGGGCAAAAAATAAACTCAAAAGGCAAACCCAACACACCCCCCCACAGAGAAAACAGAAGATGTTCTAACTCTATTCTTCCTGCCCACTGATTCTTGAGATGGTTTCTCACTGTCCTGCTGAGCTCAGTCACAATGGGGCCATTGGGTATCTGTACTGTTGCCTCTTAATGACTGCCGCATTTTACTCACATCATCGCTGGTGCTGTTGAGATTATATCCACAGTTCATGGCGATGTCAATGGGATGCATCTCAGTCCAGCCATCTGCTGTGCAGGTTTTGGAGAGGTTACCTGGAGATGGAGATGACATAAAGAGGTCACAGCCACCCAGACAGTGGATTTCTACTTTACCTACTCATGAAGTTATTGGTTCAACACTCCATGTACTGCTGTGAGACATACTGTGACTTTGTCTGTGGCCTCATATACTGGCTTGTTGAGTCACTGCAAAAAACTACAAAACCTTAAAAATTCCACAAACTGCCCGATGACACTCTATTGCTAATGTGAGCCATTATTGACTTCTGCATTATCTGTGCCTATTACAGATATTGACTCCGTCAATTCTATTGTCACTCATCAAATCCCAAATAAAGATTAAAATGCTCCAGTTAAGGAACTGTAACTCTGGTAGGGAGTGTTGCGTAAACCTGGTTAAAACAACCCTCTCTCCTATAATAGATACTGCTTCACTGGATGGATTGTGTTCAAAGATTTTGAGTAACAAATTGTGCTGTCAGTTAAACGCATTATTAACAGAGTTAACGCAAACCCATTTTAACAGCGTCAATATCTTTATCGCAAGATTAACGTTCTTTTTGGCCTAGCAAACTTTGTAGTTTTTTTTAAACAGGCTGTTGTAACAATAATTTACATTAGAAAAACTACAACACACCGGAAACAAAACAGGCACGCTGCACACGCGTGCGAGCCGGCCAAAGAGTAAGAGTAAGTTTTGAGTGGATGTTGAGCGTGAGACGCCAAAATGGATGCCAATAAGATTCTGAATGGAAAGTTTACTTTTTTTTAAATAGCTAAATGGTTCCATTGACAAGACCCAAGTGAACGGTGTGTTTTGTCATCGAACTGATCTATCATCACAGCACGTCCAGTCTGAAATACCACTTGATGGCCAAGCACACAAGTTTCCGCCCCCTCGTCAAAGTATTTATTTCACCCTTTTATTGATGGACAGTGTTACATTGTGAGAGATTTGCTCTATGTGTGACTGACTGCTCCAAGTGAGAATGTAAGTGTGAAAATTGAATACTACAGTAGGCTACATGCCAATGTGTTCAATAAAAAAACATTTGTACAAAGCAAGCCAATTTACTTTTCCATGTTGATAAGAGCATTAAAATGAGAAAAAAATAATAGGACAAAAAGAAATCAAGGGACATTTAGAATAAATAAAAATGTTCGATTGATTGCAAGTTACTAATGACATTAAATATTTTAATTATTTGACAGCATTAGTAAAAAATGAAGTAAAGAGTGAATGAAGTGCTACATTTACATATGTATGTACCACACAAGAATCATAGAGGCAGTCAGGGTTGATGGTGGGTGGAGAAAAATACAGAATTTTGACAACAGAGGCCAGGGTTTGCATCGTGAGCTCCGTCTGTGTTTCAATTAAGGTTAGCGTTTGGGGTTGCTATACTATAGATCAGATATTTTAGTAGTAAACTATTACAAAGTGAACATTTTACTTTCAGTCTCAACCTTTTGCTACTTGCCAGATTATGTTAATAAACAACCCATTATGATTTAAAAAGAAAAACAATCCCAGCTGCATTGCATTTCTTATTTAAAAAAAAAAATGCTACAGAATAGGGGACAAGGTTGTCTTATTGTTCGAAAAGTAATAGGAACAGCAATACTGTCCAAATCAACAGCTCCCTCCTTTCATGTCTGGTTTTCATCACTTACTGTATTTAGGGCAACATGCAAGAAGCAACATATTCAGACATTTCAGAAATTATATTCTGATGGTGTTATGTAGCTGGATAGCGAGTACCGGTAGTTTATGGGTTTGTTTACTATCAGGCTGGAGTGGGAGCCCCTTCTGTCCCACTTTTATTTTATTAATGTCTGTGTTTACCTGTTATTTGTGTTTCTATTTTTTATAACTAAATCCTGACTATGTCATAGTCAATCAATGGTGTTGTATTTATTAAATGTAATCAGAAATTGGTCACAAAATAGAAAGATATTAATGCTAGAACACCAAGCTTTTAATTTCATCGTCCTGCATTAGAAATTGCTTGCCATTTCTCTAACAAATAAGTACTTTTTGTACTTTTTGCAGGTGAACCACTCAGAGAGGAGCATCAAAAATAATCTGTTATTTAGTTAATTTATGTAATTACATTTATTTGGTTAATTTGTTTATTCATTTGTGGGGTATAGGGGATTTATACAAACAGCTTAACCTAAATGAGACATAACCAACTTGCTCAAACGTAACCAATTAGGACCAAATGTTACCATATAAGGTGATCGGCTGTGGAGGGAAGCAGCAGGAGGTTGCTCAGTCAGGGAAAGGTCATGTGATTGAAATGTTGAATTTTGGTTGCTGATGGGTGATGTGATGTATTTTTAAGTGTCATGCTGTTATGATGTTTGTAAATTCCCCCTCATCTTCTCTCTTTTCTCCTCAATTTTCTCCTCCTTTATCAACCACTTTAATTTGTACACACTCTACAGAGGTTTTTGGAAGTTGTACTATAGGAATGCATGGGCAGAGTATAGTTTTATACATGTACAAATCTTATTGTAAAATTTGGGAATACTAACAACTACATTACAGACATTACTCTCAGTCTTGCTTTAGCAATACACAGAAGCTTAGCTTGTTTTAGTTTAATGCGGTTTATTTCAACAGAGTAATTTTGTCATAAATGGTTGGTATATTTCATTAAAATTATTTTTTTTACACAGGCAGAGAGGAACCCACAATATGCGAAGAAGCTCACAGGCTGCCACCTCTGAGAGTCCAATTACTATTACTCAGTTTAATCTCAGAATTATCATGCAGGAGAAACACTGTCAGGATGATGTCCTGAATGATCCAGGTCCTGATGCAGGCACCTGTCACAACATTACCTTCTGTGGCGCCGTCATCAGCCACAGTGCTGAGCCATTTCCAGAGAAAAAGGTGACCACACCAAGCTAGGTCATGGACCTCTGATACATTTCTTTTCGGTCCCTAGCTGTCATTTACAACAAAACTAACAGTAAATTAAAGCTAATTCATTCCTGCTGTAAAATCACTATTTTACATTGTTTTTTAACTTTAGCTTGTTTTTCGCCGAATACCTTTGTCTCAGAGGATGATTAATTACATAGTGATGACATAGTGAGTGATGACTGCATGTTTTCAGATTTGATTTCTTACTGTAACAAAAAAGATAGGTTTAATATGAATACATTCTTTCTAGACATTGATTTGTTTATTAAGTATTAGTTTGTCTACCTAGAAAACAATAAACAGATTAGGAGAAACATTTACTTGGACGTGTTGGTATTATTTGACCTTTTCCACACCGGAAAAAGCTAAAATCATAAAACTAGAAGAATCTTCAGCTCACAATAACATTGCTAACATGCTGTTGTTTAGAAGGTATGTTTTACCTAGGTATTACCTAGTAAAGGTTAGTAAATGTTTAGTTAGTAGTTAATTAGCATGCTAATAGCTTATCAGCACTTAACACAAAGTACAGTTGAGGTTGATGGCCACCCTTTAGTCTGTCAGGTATTTGGTCATAAACCACAGAAATGGACAAATTAAAGTTTTGACTTGTGCTACGTTAAAGGACTAAGTGGCGAGACAGACATGTCACTTCATGCTGCTCCCTTAGGTCATATCAGTTAGTCATTACGAGCTTCTTAACCTGGAAATGTCAAAAAAGGTGAAAGATCTGCAGACATATCAACCTGCTATCAGAGCCAGTGAATACGTGGAGATTGAAATTCAGAAAGTGAATCAGAAAGACAAATAAAGTAAAAGATAAAGAATGTGGGTGCTAACTTGGGGTATTTCAGTTTTTAAAGTTGTAGATTTATCTGAGCTGCAGTCAGCCTGTGTCTATTTAACTTTCCGGAGGAGTTTTTTTCAAGCCGTTTGTCTCATATTTGCTTTGAATTTAAAAAAATAAAAATAAATAAAAGGTAAATTCCTCCAGTATTTGCAGGGACTATCATCCTTGTTGGCAGTAAACAAGGATGATAGTGCACGAGTTAGAGATGCAGTAGGTAAGACTTATAAATATAACTCAATCTAGTCATATTTGCTGAAACTGACCCCATTTGAGTAGTACTACATGAAGCATATAGAATCATCAAAGATCCACCGCTCCCTGTTCAGATCCTCCAATCAGGGCCAGGGGGTGTTTAACTGCGTGTCAATCACTGCTCAGGCACACACATTCATTCACCCTCATGGGGGGAGGGGCTTAGGAGAGCGTTGGGGCAGAGGAACTGAGAAGTTGTTGATGTTCAAACTCTTTGGCTAAATCCTGTATCTTTCACAATCCTACCTACTGAATTACTGATCATGGCCGCGGGTACTAGGGGTGCGGAGGGTGCTGCAGCACCCCCTAGCAAAAAAACAAACTACAACCATAATTAAAAAAAGCTAAACATTTAATTTTAATAAATTGATTATTAATATAAACCTAATCCTTTCATTAGAAATTAAATGTAAAACATTTTACAATTTGGTAAATAAGAGGTAAACACATAATTTGATTAGATTCAACTGAAAGTTTATAGAAATTATTGGAGATAATTGTGTTTTTTTTACTTGCGTAAGCCTTTTTATTGGAAAACCAGAAAGAGGTTGCACCTATATATATTATCCTACCGTATTGTTATAAATTGATAAGGCCCTGTTAAGAACTCTTGACATACAGCCCAATATCTTTATGCCTTAAAATTGCTATTGCCGTGCTACAAAAACTTAAGGCTGCATTTCTCTATTTCAGTGTTTGTGTTAGAACTGACTGGCTTGCTCCAACTTCATTTGATTTAATATAATTCAGTGATGTGTTTATTCCGTGCCATTGTCGCAGCCATGTGCCAATATCCTGCGTTACTCGTGCCTAGTTGGTTCTGTCTTGTATTATGGACTTTATTCTTGTTTTTATGCCTGTGGAGCGTGTAGCCTACATGTGTTCCAGTTTTATTATCCAAGCCTTAGTACTGTTTTGACACCACAAAGTGCCTTGTTTTAATAAAGAGATATTTTGTCTTCATCTTGACAGTATGGGTAAGAAAGAAATTTACAGTGGGTACGGAAAGTATTCAGACCCCTTTAAATTTTTCACTCTTTGTTTCATTGCAGCCTTTTTCCAAAAATCAAAAAAGTTCATTTTATTTCTCAGTAATGTACACTCAGCAACCCATCTTGACAGAAAAAAACAGAAATTTAGAAATTTTTGCATATTAAAAAACAAAAACTGAAATATCACATGGTCATAAGTATTCAGACCCTTTGTTCAGTATTTAGTAGAAGCACCCTTTTGATCTAATACAGCCATGAGTCGTTTTGGGAAAGATGCAACAAGTTTCTCACATCTGGATTTGGGTATCCTCTGCCATTCCTCCTTGCAGATCCTCTCCAGTTCTGTCAGGTTGGATGGTAAACGTTGGTGGACAGTCATTTTCAGGTCTCTCCAGAGATGCTCAATTGGGTTTAAGTCAGGGCTCTGGCTGGGCCATTCAAGAACAGCCACAGAGTTGTTGTGAAGCCACTCCTTCGTTATTTTAGCGGTGTGCTTAGGGTCATTGTCTTGTTGGAAGGTAAACCTTCGGCCCAGTCTGAGGTCCAGAGCACTCTGGAAAAGGTTTTCGTCCAGGATATCCCTGTACTTGGCCGCATTCATCTTTCCCTCGATTGCAACCAGTCGTCCTGTCCCTGCAGCTGAAAAACACCCCCACAGCATGATGCTGCCACCACCATGCTTCACTGTTGAGACTGTATTGGACAGGTGATGAGCAGTGCCTGGTTTTCTCCACACATACCGCTTAGAATTAAGGCCAAAAAGTTCTATCTTGGTGTCATCAGACCAGAGGATTTTATTTATCACCATCTTGGAGTCCTTCAGGTGTTTTTTAGCAAACTCCATGCGGGCTTTCATGTGTCTTGCACTGAGGAGAGGCTTCCTTCGGGCCACTCTGCCATAAAGCCCCGACTGGTGGATTGCTGCAGTGATGGTTGACTTACTACAACTTTCTCCCATCTCCCGACTGCATCTCTGGAGCTTAGCCACAGTGACCATTGGGTTCTTCTTTGCCTCTCTCACCAAGGCTCTTCTCCCCCGATAGCTCAGTTTGGCCGGACGGCCAGCTCTAGGAAGGGTTCTGGTCGTCCCAAACGTCTTCCATTTGAGGATTATGGAGGCCACTGTGCTCTTAGGAACCTTAAGTACAGCAGAAATTTTTTTGTAACCTTGACCAGATCTGTGCCTTGCCACAATTCTGTCTCTGAGCTCTTCAGGCAGTTCCTTTGACCTCATGATTGTCATTTGCTCTGACATGCACTGTGAGCTGTAAGGTCTTATATAGACAGGTGTGTGGCTTTCCTAATCAAGTCCAATCAGTATAATCAAACACAGCTGGACTCCAATGAAGGTGTAGAACCATCTCAAGGATGATCAGAAGAAATAGACAGCACCTGAGTTACATATGAGGGTCACGGCAAAGGGTCTGAATACATATGACCATGTGATATTTCAGTTTTTGTTTTTTAATAAATATGCAAAAATTTCTAAATTTCTGTTTTTTTTCTGTCAAGATGGGTTGCTGAGTGTACATTACTGAGAAATAAAATGAACTTTTTTGATTTTTGGAAAAAGGCTGCAATGAAACAAAGAGTGAAAAATTTAAAGGGGTCTGAATACTTTCCGTACCCACTGTATGTGGTTGAATAGCGATAACTATCTATTTTATTTTGTGTTTCTGGGTCAGTAATCTATAGCAGGCTAATTATTGTCTTGGATAGGCTATTTATAATGAATTGAATCTCTATACAGTTCAATAAATTGTGATGGATGCAAGGTGTGTGCTGGTTGACTTTGGCTGAAAACTTAACTCTGTAAATTTGTCAGCACCCCCAATTCAAAATATGTTCCCGCGGCTCTGTTACTGATTCCCACCTTTAATTATGATCAAACGCCTTCAATCCCCTTTTCCATTGTTGAGATTTTATGAAGCACTTTAGTTTAGTACTCATTCAAATACCAGATATCAGCGGCCACCAATCTCCTTTTGACTTCACTGGTATTTCTATTCATTATTCCCGAACTGCAGTACCTTTATGACAAGGCCTTAAAAGTACAGTCTTCTTTTCAGTTTCTTCTTACATATTATTGTGGTTAACACAAACACTTTTGTCAGACTAATCCTATGATTGTAGACGCAAAGCATAGAAAATCACTTAGACCAGCAGCAGTAGTCTCCTCTCGCAATGAAAGATTGATTGCTGTGATGCCTGCCTAGCTGAGCAATTGGCCACTAAGTAGGACTGGCATGAAAAACATTCACTTTAGGTGTAAAACAGCACAGAAATAATCTTGTGTTGAAAATATGCTTATCGTTTCTTCAATACCATGTATGTATGTATGTAGAGTGAGGAAAATAAGTATTTGAACACCCTGCTATTTTGCAAGTTCTCCCACTTAGAAATCATGGAGGGGTTTGAAATTGTCATCATAGGTGCATGTCCACTGTGAGAGACATAATCAAAAAAAAAAATCCAGAAATCACAACATATGATTTTTTAACTATTTATTTGTATGATACCGCTCCAAATAAGTATTTGAACACCTGAGAAAATCAATGTTAATATTTGGTTCCATAGCTTTTGTTTGCAATTACAGAGGTCAAACGTTTCCTGTAGTTTTTCACCAGGTTTGACACGCTGCAGAAGGGATTTTGGCCCACTCCTCCACACAGATCTTCTCTAGATTAGTCAGGTTTCTGGGCTGTTGCTGAGAAACACAGAGTTTGAGCTCCCTCCAAAGATTCTCTATTGGGTTTAGGTCTGGAGACTGGCTAGGTCACGCCAGAACCTTGATATGCTTCTTACAGAGCCACTCCTTGGTTATCCTGGCTGTGTGCTTCGGCTCATTGTCATGTTGGAAGACCCAGCCTCGACCCATCTTCAATGCTCTAACTGAGGGAAGGAGGTTGTTCCCCAAAATCTCACAATACATGGCCCCGGTCATCCTCTCCTTAATACAGTGCAGTCGCCCTGTCCCATGTGCAGAAATACACCCCAAAGCATGATGGTACCACCCCCATGCTTCACAGTAGGGATGGTGTTCTTGGGATGGTACTCATCATTCTTCTTCCTCCAAACACGGTTAGTGGTTAGTCATCCAAATGGTCATTGGCAAACTTAAGACAGGGCTTGACATGTGCTGGTTTAAGCAGGGGAACCTTCCGTGCCATGCATGATTTCAAACCATGACGTCTTAGTGTATAACCAACAGTAACCTTGGAAACGGTGGTCCCAGCTCTTTTCAGGTCATTGACCAGCTCCTCCCGTGTAGTTCTGGGCTGATTTATCACCTGTATTAGGATCATTGAGGCCCGACGAGGTGAGATCTTCCATGGAGCCCCAGTCCGAGGGAGATTGACAGTCATGTTTAGCTTTTTATTTTCAAATACTTATTTGCAGCTGAATCATACAAATAGTTAAAAAAAATCATATATTGTGATTTCTGGATTTTTTTTACATTATGTCTCTCACAGTGGACATGCACCTACGATGATAATTTCAGACCCCTCCATGTTTGTAAGTGGTAGAACTTGCAAAATAGCAGGGTGTTCAAATACTTATTTTCCTAACTGTACATTTCTTAAAGAACTTAAATATTTCAGCAAGAACATGACGGATAATGTCCAGGGGCGTTCCTGTAAAAACAGAATTGCTTAGATTCTACAGACAAGTGTACTTGGTAAATACAAATTGCACTATAATGCCAAATTCAAGATGTATTGTTTGGACCATTAATCACTGCCAGAACACAAAATCCTACTAAACATGCAAAATAGACAAACTGTCATGGCTTTATTACACTGTACAAATAATGTTAGTGATGATATATGACAACTAGGCAGCTGTCATCTATCCATTCAGCTTTGCTTCAATGGTAAATAAAACCCTCAGTACTATGAATGCTAATTTATGTATTCAATCTCAGGTCTAAGAGGAATCCGACAACAAATTACTTCAACAATAACAGGTGGTTGTACAGCACAACATTTTGGAGCTCTCATGGCAACCAATTAGATGAAATTATACATCCACTTGACAAAGAACTTGTTGTTATTGAAGCCCTAATTGCTTATTACACTGAGATATACTGACAATAATTATTAGAGTGGTAAATGTCTCTGATCTAATGCAAATCACAGAGCAGTTAACTAAACTCAAGCATGGATAATCAAGGCAACATTAAGCATGCTACAAGACACAATGCAAACTAACAGAAATGGGGGATTGTTGGCCATTTCAATCATATTCCAAGGTATATTCACCAATTACTCTGGTCATCTCTTAAATCCATTTAAAGTATTACCCAGAATTTCAGATTTTTGTCATCAGTTTAAAACTCCCCCATGCTGCCACTGGTATATGTGGGGTTTGAAGTGCATTCTCCACTTTTGAAGTGTCACATTTCCGTGTCTCTAATTTTCTGACTCTCTGATGTGCTAATGCTTGTTTGAGTGCAAAAACACTCCCAGAGGGGAAAGGAAAGTTCACATGTTAGCATGCACAAATAGCTCAGGGGAGAAATTCTTTCATATTTAACTGGCTGTTTAAGAGGTGAAGGATTTGCTTTTTCCACACCCACATAGTATCAAACTGTATGTTGCAACAGCACTTAAGGTTTTAGGAAAGTTCTGGGATACAAAATGACAAACAAAAAAATGACGAGGAGTTTTAGTAGAAACTTTACTAGAAATATTTGTAAAGAAATTAAATTAAGATTGACACCTAATCGTGGTTTTAAAGAAATGTAAAAATAATCTAAGCATTAATGCAACTCTCATGCTGTTTTTGCACTGTATGGTATGGCTTGACTGTTTTTCCATCATGTTTGACAGTAATTGGTATTTTTGTGGTACCACTTCAGTCGAGATTCCAAGCGAGCTGAGCAAATACTGGAAGGTGGAGTTAAAACACTGCAGACCACTGATTGGTCAGAGAGAACAGTCCCTGGCGCAACACGGGACATCCCAATCTTTACAATTGCACCATTAACAGCGTCCACAATGTTTTGAAACACACACACACAGAGTATATACTGTACAGTACATGTTTCCAGTCTTTGTGCTAAGCTGACCAAATAGAAAAGGTGATTACAGAAGATGTGTTTTGTATATATGCCTACACATGCCTCACTTTTACTGTAAGATCAAAGTGAAACTAGAAGAAAAATGGAAATAGTGACTAAAATTCAGGTATCTTGAGGTAGAAATAGTGCAGTCTTGAAATAAGTGTGAGAACCAGCAGATTTGAATAGAGGTGTACACAGTATAAGGGAAAAAGGGATGCACACAGAGAGGTGAATTATACATTTACATCGAAGAGTGAAACAAATGAGGTTTTTGTCTTTCTGCAACTGTGAAAACTTGCTGCAACATTTTAAGTTATAATATTAATTTCATTAGAGGGTCTGTACAGTATATTTCACAGTGAGGTGACATCTATAAGATAGTGGAACTGGAGAAGCCCAATCAGCCACATTTTCCAATTACGAGTTATGAATCGTCGGATTACAGCACATTTCTAAGTCAAGGAAAGAATGGCATTGACTCGCTGGGTCATATAGGCAAAGGCTCAAGAATAGCAGATAAAAAGCTTGAGGGAAATAGCCCAGAGGTGTTAAAAAGAAGAAATTGATATCCATCAGAGATCTGAAAATGACTTACAATAAAAAGATAAGATATGATAAAGGTCCATTTCAGAGTGTAGCAGCCACAAGGTTGTAAATTAAATTTGTGCCGGGTGTCTGATGATTGGAGAGCGTAAGAGGTCTGAAGGGAAAAAGGGGCATAAAAGGTCAGCTGTATCATGGGAGGTGGCAAGTAAAAGTCTTTAAAAACAGCTAGAACATACTGGAATTCACCGGAGAGGTTAAAATATGACTGGTGAGACAAGTTGCACACGGAACATGAGCAAATTGTTATTACCAGTTTAAAGGATATTAAATCCTTGCTGAACGTCTAGTGGTAACAAGAGTAAAAGATTCTTGGTAATCTAAAAGTGGGGCAAGAAGAAAATAAGTAGAGAGCTGGTGAGGAAGACTACTTGTTGAGAAACTAAAAGGTGATTCAACAAAGCATTTTTCTAACGTTTCTCCTTCTTATCTTAGGTAAGGGAATGATCTCTCTTGCCTGTGCTTGTTCCAAAATAAAGGTTAAAGGATGAGCTGGATTCCTCTTTTTCTTAGACCCTGACTGTAATCTGTGAGAGTTTACGTGCACATCTGTCTCATGTAAACGCTGTATACTGTCTACATTAACCTAGATTAACTATTATCCTGGGGTGGACATCTATCTGAAATATTTACTTTAACGCACCACACTAGTTCGATGAGTAGCAATTTTATTCAAGAAACATGAGCATTGCCGGTATGGTGCTGCTGTTTAAAGCACCGGTAGAGAATTTTCCAGATTATTCTTGTGAATACCAATGTATTCACTCATTTATGTAATGATGCTCTTTATAGGCTCGCAAATTAATATTGTTGGCTCTGGGCTTTCTCCAGGGATTCTAATAATTTTTGGATGTCCACAGGAGGTGACGGAAAAACCACCAGTTTGATGACTTTAAAATGTCCATTTGCATGAAAGCAACACATTACATTTTCAGTATCTACCCAAAGGCTTGACTGTATGAAAATACATTTTTAATAAATTTCAAAATAATCACAGCTATAAAAAAGGGAATAAACGAAAATATATGAATCTGTTGGCCAGCCCTGAGCATATGAACATGAAAATATCAAAAATGGTCCAGTTTTGGCACCTATAGGCTTGTTTGCCTCAAAATAAATTACTCCACTAACAGCATTATTTATTTACAGATATTCAAATTAGGAAAAGTCATTTTTTGTTCAATCTAACTTTGAAATGATTTTACTACCAAACATTTATCCAGTTTTGATAAATAAATGATAGAAACTAAACATACAGAACAATTCTTTATAGAGGTTGTATACTTTAAGTGATGGAAGATGTGTTTACCTTTGTGCTCGTCACTGAAGTAACTGAAGTAATCGGGGCAGGTTATTGTAACCACCTCTCCGATTCTGGCTGAAGGCCAACAGGCGATGATATCCCACATGCCTTGACAACCTGCCAGGAGGAGACACTATTAACATGGCATCGCTCATATTGTGACAGAAAAACACACGCGCAGGCAACAATGACAAAATTAAATTGTGTGCTTAACATACACCCATGACCACACATGGCAGCATTTTAGTTTTAATTTAGAGACAGAAAGATTATCATAGAGATGTTGGTTTATGTTGTATAATTTGGTACAAAAATCTACAGCTGGACAATGTGCAGAAAATTAGATATGGCAATATTCTTGTCCTAATACCTCAATGTCAATATTGTGGCAATATTATAGGGTTGACAATTGATGCTTTAATCAAATATCTTCACAATGAGATTTTATTTAAATAATCATAAGTGGGTAAAGGTCAAAAATAACAAGAGCTTGAACAGTTTGGTAACATAGACAATGACATCACTGTATGGTAATGCAGCCTTTAAAACCAGGAAAAGACAACACTTGAGCCATTTACAATATTACAATTTCCAAAATCTAATACAATATCTAGTCTCATATCACAATATCAATATATTTCCCAGCCCTACAAAAATCTGAGTTTATCCATTTTTTAATTCTTCAATTTAATCAAATAAAATTGTGTTCTTTAAATATTTGCAAAACATTTTAACAAAACAATCTCAGGTTTACATCCATCTGCTTTAAATCAAAGGCTGGTTGTAAACAACTGTTCAAACTCCAAATTAAATCCCAAATTCCCTGCACTTATAAGAAGGTACTACTGCTTTTTGGGACTGTTGTCTATTTCCATCCATTCAATTATTTTTAAAATGGATCATTTTAATAGCTCACAAAAGTTGTCTGTATAGTTAGTCTTTAATCTTATTTTGGCAAAGCTTTCCCTTTCCTTAATTCTTAATCTCACTTCCTATGGATTCCACTAGCATTTGGCTAAAAAGGTGAAAACAGCACATCCTCTGACACATCGTATACTGAGGCATGAAAAAAGAAGTCATACTAGGGTGGAGAGAAAAAACAAAAGTCATTACATTAGGAAGACAGTTTTTTTCTGTACTTAAATGTACACACCAATTTTTCTTTGAAATCATAAAGTCACAGCAAAAACACAAGTGATGAACCATTTCTGAAACAGATTGATTTCTTAGGTTAAAAAAACAGTGGAAGCACAGTAAGATACAATTCTTCATTTTTTGAGTTTGCATAATGATGGGGCTGTGTGTGTGTGGCGCTACATTAACGCTGGACACCAGAAGAAAAACTTTCATGAAATATTCATTTTTATGCCTGTTCTGTTTCAAGAAAGCCAAGCTGGACAATCTTAATATATTGCATAACCACAGGCTGTGAACATATGTTTCTCACAAATGTACACACTAATTCATTTATTAGGGATGTGACCTGTGAGAGCAGCTTGCACTACCTTCCTGTTGAGGAAGCAGATAGGGAAGTAAGAAAAATGAAAGTGAAGGACACTGCAGAGATAAGGAGGAGAGCTGTTTGCACGCACACAGTTTGTGTCTATTCACTTAATGCACTATGTACAGTATGTGTGGTGATTTTTATTGAAATGAAAATAGCAAGTTAATAAAGATGGCTGTAATACTGAGGCATGTTAATTCAAAGTAGAGGTCAGACGTTGTATATATATTATATACCCACCACAGACACAGTGGGTAAGCCAGTGGGTGGTACTGTCACTTGAATCACCATGACACCATGAAGTATTTATTACAATGAGTGGCAGTATTGGGTAGAAATCCCATCATAACTTCCTTCAAAATTATTATTATGCTATAACCTTGTAATGTAATGTGTCTCTAATGAAGGGAGTGGAGCCTTCCCTTTAACGGCCCTGCACAGTTACACAGGTTTTTAATTTTTCTGGCTGATTTGACCTTCATTTAGGCTGCAGGTTGGGAATATCAAAAGTACTGTCCACCCATGTGCAATACTCCCAACAATCCACATTTCATACATATGAAAATTGTAGTCGTCAGTGATGATGCAAAAAGTTGATTCATAAAGGTCCAACCTCAATTTATTGCACCCCAATATCACATGTCTACTCTTATGATAAAAAAAATTATGCTAGGGCTCATTATGATTCTTTGTCTTACTTTAATTTGGGAGATAATTATACTTTTAGTTTTGGCACGATGACCCCACAATGCTTTGGGTAATGGTAACAGAAAAAATAATGTTGCCAAGAAGTAAGTTAGTCAGATGTGGAACACAACTTGAACCCCTCCTCTTTGTATTTGTTTGAATGTTGCCAACTTGGCACCACTGAAAGTATGCAAAATTAGTTCCTGGTTCATGGATGTATACTGTAGACATTAGGCATCTATCACTGGATTACTTTGACCTGAGATGTGATTATAAAAGTAGTCATTGGTAAAGTCAGCATTATTATAAAATCTCTATCTTTGCAGACACTCTGGAATCCCTGCTATAATAGTGCTTCATCTATAAACTCCCACACTGTATTACCTTACCTGGCTATTTATTTACTCATGCTGTATCCCATTTCCTCTAAATAGCCTCCTGCCCACCCTAAAAAGAGAGAGGAAAATGCGTTTGAGAATGACCTGAAGTGACGTTCCCAAAGGTGCTATTCTCACAGCGCTCTTTCTCCAGCTCAATCTCGTTCACCACGTCACACATCTGCAGCGATAACACCTGTGGAAGATGCAGAAAGCACATTTAGGTGTCAAGAATCGAACATCCTTCCATCAAACTGCAATTAGGCACTGAAAGAATTCCTATTCAGGCTGAGGCTGAGGTTACATTTTAGTGAATATGTGCTAGTAAATAAATTCCCTTTATCGCTTTCCTGCAGATATTGCCTTATATGCCATGAGAATGAACTCCCAGCATAATAATACTCAGAAATGTTCTCTATGTCTGAAATCCCTCTTGCCTGGCAAATAGATGCTATCATAGAAATGGATTAGGAAGTGGAGAAGAGAGCCACTGAGTAATCTACTGCAATTGTTCATCTGTGTCAACAAAGCATGAAAAAATGAGGGTTGACAGCCGTTGGCGGTGAGCCGGTGGGGCAATGAAAATGTGTAAGACGAGCAGCAAGGAGCTTGAGAAGGTCAGTGGAGATGAAGAGAGAGTGTATTCATGAACTCCCAGGGAACAGCTTCACCCTGCTACCAAAGCTACAATGAATACAATACTCAAGGCAATAAAGGTCACGGTGAGAAAACTGATGCAGCCAAAAAGCAAATGGTATATTAACAATTCTACAACTTATGTTCTGCTAATGGTCCTTATAGATGTCTTTACATAAAGTGCATTGAGCCTCCACCACCCAGGTTCAGTCAAACATGAAATTATCCATCAATCATCCACAAATGCCCTATTCAGTCCAGCGTTGATCTCCAGTACATTTTACACTGTTGTAAGCAGTAGTCAGTATCACCACATATATGATAAACACACCAAACCGGCATTAATGAAAAGGACACCTCACAGCCCTCTTGAACAAATGTACAGTATAGTAGTGTGAAGTACGCTTTGTTCATCGTTGTGATATCCATTTGTGCCGGAATATTTAAGAGCACACAAACACATCAACACAAAATAGGATTTGGTAACCAAGTTCCATAGGTTAAGAGATTGCTAGGTATTAATGTTATGGAGTAGATCAACCTACTTTAGGATGGGATGGACTGAAGCAGTGGGGTGTGAATTGACAACCCTATATAAATAGTAGGATGTGTGCTTCCAAGGAAACAGGGAGTTGAGGCTATGCTGCTTGGAACACATGACTGTTAGCACTGCTGCTAGTTGAATGTGTAATTGTTTTTAAGTTTTGATTATTTAATTATCCGTGTACTGCAGACCACTGGAAATAAATAATCACCTCTGGAAACATACAATGTCTGAGTCTGCCTACCTACCACCTTCCTAGCCACTCTGGCCAACTCCTCACAAAGACAAAAGACAAAGATGTAGGCCAATTTTAAGAATTTCTAACTATGTAATCTAACTTCTTCATCAGACAATTTATTAGCACAGTCATGTTCACATTATCTACATCCACAAAAGGCTGCCAACAGAGGAACTCTCAGTACCACCCCTCCTTCTGCTCCTCCTATAGGAGCATCATAGAACCCGTCCTTCATTTCTGTTTTACACACTACTTCTATGTACTTACTGTCACTCCAAAACTTCCAGCCCTCATTGACTCAGCCATCACACGCAAAGCACTCATCATATCACAGGACCGCAGGCACCCCCTGAACTCATTCTGTAGATACAGATCTCAGATCTGTGAAAAAGCATGCAGTAAAAGCTTTGTGCCCTCTGGTATCACTTCCCTCAAACAATAGCAATAATCAAATAAATAGACTCATATTTTTGTGACTATACTGTGTTCCTTGTGGCTATGTTTTTGTGATTGATGTTCCTTAATTGTTATGCGTGTCCCTGACTGTGGAAACAAATTTCACTACTGGCTGACAATAAATTAGCTATGTCCCTAAAACATGTATGTAGGTGACCTTTAAATCATATACAGATTTGGCTTAAAGTAAAGGTGACTGACTTTCTAACACTGCTGTAGCCAAATGAGCTACTGCTGACTTGTAGGCATTACAGCAAAATTGCGTCAAGGGCAACAGTTACATGTAGGTAAACAACGTCATGGAAAAAATGAAAAAAAGCAAAACACTATGTATCTCCATGTTATCACTTCTCCACACAACATTTCTGAGCCTCAGTCATTGCCTCACTCACTCTCTCCCCCCATGGATGAGGTCATCCTGACACTATCAAAATCCACAGAACTTGCTCACAGGAGTCTTTGCCGAAAATCCAACATATCCTTTAAGTAAAAAGCAGCAGCACTGGCCCGACAGGCAGGAGATTTATTTGCCAACATTATCTGTGCAGAGCAACATGGACGGAGGAGGAAATCTCATGTTGCTAATGTCAGATACTTTGGTAACCTTATTTTTGATATGCATGAAATTGATTGTCGGCTAATGTAACAACCAAACACTCAATAGAGGATTTCAGTCAAAAAGCCCCTCATAGGGGAAGGTGATACTTTGTGATCACAGAGAAAATTTAATATTCTACAACCTGTACAACCTGGTCTATCAGTGTTTTATCTGTGTACAGTGTCAGCACACATATACAAAAAGTGACATTATTTAAGTAGCCTACTATTAATTAGAATTAGAAATCAGATCTGTATAATACATTAAATTAGAACAATAATACACTATTTAGAATATTTTTCATATATCAAAATATGTAAATTTCAAACTCTTTAGACATGTACAGAACAATAAAATTAACGGTATATGATCATATCATGCAAGTTGGTTTATCAAACAGATAGAGAAGGGTGACTGCTCCAGGTAACAGATAACATGAGGTTATTGGTAATATAATTGATTAATAAGATTTGCAAGTTGTGTGTTTGTGAAGAATATAAAAATCACATTATGAGTCTCCTGAAAGTTGATAAATTATCATAATGAATTATCGTCCAGGTCTCATGGGTAACATGTTCATGTTGCCTCATAACTATAACCATTTCAGACCAAAGCAAAGGGTGGCTACTTTGAGGAATCTAAAATATAAGACCTATTTAAGAGTTATTTCACACCTTTTGTTAAGTACATAATTCCATATGTGTTCATTCATAGTTTTAATGCCTTCAGTGAGAATCTACAATGTAAATAGTCATGAAAGTAAAGGAAGCGCATTGAATGAGAAGGTGTGTCCAAACTTTTGGCCTGTACTGTATATATATGTAATTTGTTTTTGTTTGTTTCTTCAGGCTTTTGGAAAAATTAAAATAGTGGCAGGAAACCGTAAGTTTACCGAAAACTATTAATGCAGCATAAACAGTAGAAAAACTGGAACAAAGTCCCTCATCAGAGGCCCGGGAAATAGACATAATACTGGAATGTGTGCATGGACTTGAACTGTAGGCTGCTGGGATCAAGCTTTCTTCATTGCATGGAGGTAGTTTATTAGGTATAAGCCTGTATATTGTGAATAGAGCCACAAAGAATGAGACCAATGATAACAAAATAATCAGAGTTCAGAGTATGAGATATGGGAGAATGTAGGTTATTCATGGAGGATGAGACAAGAAACAATTGGGAGGGTCCTGTCCCAGTAATTTATGCATGAGCTCAAAATGTTGACACAATATTAAATGCCCGCCAGTTAGAGATGCTGAAAACTTACCTATAATATCTACACTTTGGACAGCCATGAATATTGCTGTAGTGGGCAATGAATCAAAATGTCAATCCCAAACTATGCAGATGATAAGTAGACCTCTGCAAAGCCTTAGGGACACACACACACACACACACACAAACACACACAATGTCTCCATGAGGAAAACATCACATGAATAACTGCCAGCTTAGTTTGTTAGCACAGAGCTCATCAAAAGGGCTACCATGCTTGTTGCTTCAAGTTTTTAGTGATTGTTTTCATTTCAAACGGCCGCCAGTCTTGCTTTGTTTGAGTGCAAGATACAATCAAATAAAAACGAGAAGACCTGGCAGGAAAATGAAAGGAGATGCTTGTGTCTGTGTGCGGCCACACAATGCAGAGTATCCACATCCTACACTTTACTGGAGAGCAACAGCATGCCTGTTCCTCATCTCAGTCTCATGGCATTAGCCAGTAAGCTACGTGTGTGCATTGGACATGATTTAAAGATTAAACCCTGTTCCAGCCAAACAAACATAAAGACAGGAAATAGCAGTGTGTAAAATTGGGTACACTGAGTACATTGCTATGATTGCTGATAACAACATGTTCCAAATGTCTTAAAGAAATAGTTCTGGGAAATACACGTATTAGTTTTTTGCCAAGAGTTTAGGTGATAACATTAATACCACTCCAAAGTTAGTACTATGAAGCTTAATCTGGAAGTCAATATGGTTAATTTAGCATAAAGACCTGGCTCTGTTGAATGTTAAAAAAATATGCATACCAGCACCTATAATGCTTATGCATTACATCGTGTTTGTTCAATCTGTGCACAAACAGACAAGGATATGTGCTGGAACTATTTCCGAGTGCTATGATTTCCATAGTGCGCAGCTCCTTGTAAGTCCCAATCTAGCCTTAACTTTAACCTAAGTGTACTTTTTTAAGTGGAGATTTACATGTTACTAAATTAAAACACGTCTTAAAACACAAAGTCATTTTTACGAAGAGAGTTGGTACTACATATTTACAGTTTACACACCGAGTAACTGCCAGGTATATAGGTGACTAAAGCAATGGACAAAACTAACATTAGCTTGCTGATAAAATGCAGTTTAATAAAGAATTCAAATAATATTTCACATAAATAACACAACATACCTAAAATTACAAAACCTCATGGCAATAGTAATAATATTAGAAAATCAGATATCAGATGTTACTGCACGTATAACCTCTGTATTAATATTTCTTTATGTATGCATATATAAATAAATAAAACAAAGTTATACCTATATATTTACAAACAATTAAGTTTAATATATTTCATTCATTTGTGGTAGTTATGTAACATCTGGTGGTACTACATTAACTTTGTGTTTAATTGATTGTTTTACAGTGCTACAAATGTTTTCTTGCAACTGATTAACATATTATTAAAATGTTTACTAGCTAAGACGATTTTAATGGTGCAACCTTAAACAGCAAATTGCTATTTTGAAACTAGTACAGAAGTATACGCATGATAGATGCTGCTCTCCAGTGAAGTGTAGGATGGGAATAAACACATTACTCTGCATTGTGTTGCCACACACAGACGCAAGCTTCTTCTTTCATTTTCCTGTCAGCTCTTCCCATTCTTTGTTGAACTTTGGCATGAGCCGTGCTAGCTTTTTGCTTCCAGTCTTCACTAAGCTACTGTAAGCTATCCAGTTCTAGTTTTATCTAGAGGTAGCCTATTTATCTTCTCATCTAACTCTTGGTATAAAAAAGTGAATAAGCATATTTCTAAAATTGTATATACCTTTATATGGTAACCAAGGTACGATTATTTTAAAAAGTTTCTTTTGGTTTCTATCATGTGGTTTCATGTTTGGAAAGAGGCAGGTAGGAAAAGTAATTCTCGCCCACAACTCCTCCTCTTATCCCATCTGCGTTGTGTTAGAAAATGGTGACATCCAGCCACTAACATGCACTTTTTAACCACTTATGGCATTTTCTGTGCTCCCTCAACATCAAATTTCCTCACTATATAAACGCGCCAGATTATGTTATTGTAAAGCAGCCGGTCCAAAGCACAGGAACGAAGCACACCAGGAGCACACCGGCAAAATGCTTTCCACACAGCTGCCAAGAGCCACGGAAATATGTCAACAAATGATGTATCTTGTTGATCTTTTAAAGCCTCAGGGTGGGTCAGACTTCTGAGAGTTGTCAGAAGTGGGGAGGAAGACATTTTCACACGATTGCTTGGATGTTCCAAGTCTGTTCTGCCTGGAGGAGCTTCATTGACAGGCATTTAAGGAAGCAATACTGAGTAACTAAAATCCACCTAAGGACACAACCAAACAGTACCATAATATGAAACCTTGAGCTTCTTAGAATCAGGCTTAACCTTTTGATTTTTTCTCACATATTTTTGAAAGTATAACAAAAATCATTGTCATTCTTGATCATTGATATTACACTGATAAGTGTCAGAGATAATATGCAGTGCTTTTAAGTAGATGCACAAGTTTAAATCCCTGTCAGGAGTTGTTTGCAGTGAGAGGAAAAGCAGCAGAGCACTTCTGACATTTCCTAATGGAGATAAAAATATTTCTGTAAAATAAGACCTAACTGTAGATGACACTTAGTTTTAACAAGCCTAATGAGAAGACCAAAATCCCAAGGTACTTCAGAGCAGGCCAACAGATTTTCTTATCATTCCATCAGATGGTTGATTTCACTTATAACCCAACGTCCCTGTACACATATGCATCTGCAAGTGCCGGAAATTTTGCACACAAAATTTCCTGCAGCAATACTGCACTGCAGGATGACATATCACAACGTAGCAATGCACAAAGGCTTTTCCTCCAAAGATCTTAGCCCAGGAAGCGTATAAGAGAAATGAATAAATACATAAATATATAGGCCTATGATTATATTAAAAAATTGTGAATTTAGTTCAGTTAAATTACTGTAGGAGAGGAGATGTAACAATGTATATAAGACACCAGTACTTTTTTATTTGTACTCACCAGACACTCATTTTGTGGGTATTAAATTATATAACTACATTGCCTTCAGTATTTGTACTTAGGGTATTTCCCATTGAAATGGACTCTGATCAACTAATTATTAAATTATCATTAAAATTAATAACTGTGTTAATCACTCGTGTAGCAAAAGCAGCGGGAAATACAACTATTTGTTATAAAGGGATTGACTTCAGACTGCAGGGAAAAGTGGCTAAACTGATGAAATATCTGATTTCCTAAAATCAGATGTCTCAGGCTGTAGGCTACCAAATGATTTGAGAACATCCTCGAACAAAATAGGTTAAAATGACTGATGTATCACTATAAAAGGACTGAACACTTTTTACATTGTCAGTAACTGCAAAATATGCACAAAAAATGATCTTGGAACATGCAAAATGTATTGTCCGTCATCAACATCGATTTATGAACCAGCCGTACAACAAGCTGAATCAGGATTTCTAAACTCGTCTAAATTTGACTGTGAGAAACGTGTTGATGCGCTCACAATGTTAGAAGTGGCTTTAATGTCTATTAACTAGCCTAATTGTCTTTGGCTTTAACTGAGGCTGTAACTGACTCTAAGCCACAAATCATAAAAGGCAATTTTCTTTTTAAAATAAAGAAACAATATTGCTAAAGTAAAGGATAACCTACTTACTTTTTCCAGATATCCGTAGAACAGCAATAGAAAGAACAGCTGTGAAGCATCCATCCTGTCTTTAGTTTTTTAGGTTATTTTAATAAAGGCTCTTCGATATCTGCACAACTCCTTTGTAAATAAAGGTGTGTGTGGATGAAGCGAGCCTGTGTGTAGGTGTGTGCCTGTGTATGTTCAGATGTGTGA
This sequence comes from Etheostoma perlongum, assembly GCA_026937815.1. Lineage (NCBI taxonomy): Eukaryota > Metazoa > Chordata > Actinopteri > Perciformes > Percidae > Etheostoma > Etheostoma perlongum. The sequence continues at coordinate 16,088,005 of CM049392.1, read as the reverse complement.
GTTAAGCTGCTGCCGCTCCATCTGACTACGCTTTTTCTCTGTGCGCTCCTCCAGCAGGAGAGCTGCGTCTGTTTGGCAGCACCGCCCATTCACAAGTCCACACACACCGCGGGTCCGCGTGTCACAGGAGGCACTTTGTTAACGAGGCTGCTGGTGACCGACTAACGTGATTAAAAGGGGCGTAATTAGTCCTAATTCTAATTCGTGATGCCAGCAGCCAGGTTTCCAACCAAATGTATTGTAAACTTTAACCGACTTTTTTTAAAAATAAAAATGTAGTCATGTGCCGTTTCATTGGCCTAAGGACTTCATCGGGATAAGCAGTAGGTGGCGCTAATTCTCCAGTCAGGTGCTAGTAGTCAGGTGCACTGCAGAAGAAGACAATGAACGACTATAGATGACTTAGACTAGCGTCAGTCTACTCTCCAATGGCTTTTTTTTAAAGAAGAAAACCTAATTGTCTTATTCTGTTTTTATTTTTATTTTTTTATTATTTATTTAGTTTGATTGATGCACTCATTTTTCAACCTCAGTCAATTTTGCGATATTTTGAGTTTTTGTTTTTAAAATTTTAACATTTCCACTCAGTTTCTTATTGCTCAAAATGAAAATGTGCATAAAACAGATACAGTTGGAAGAGTCTAAAGTAGACTATAGTTCTGGTGGGATTTTGTACATAGTCTACAATAAAAAGAAATATAATCTCAGTGTCCTCAGTGATCCCAGTATTTTCTTCTGCCACAATAATGAGGTCCCACAAGGTTTATGAGCCTCAGTGCCACTGTGAGTGTTCATAAGTACAAAATGCTGTGCAATGGTGACATACTGCAAAAACCTAAGGCTGGAATGCATGCTCTCCATGAAACTCTCCATCTGTCACTGGTCCTGTGAAAAGTCTTTGGATAAATGAAAAAAAATCATGGAAAACAAGTTATATTTTTCTAAAATAATTCTTCTTTCTACAGTTTGGAGAATGACAATCAGAGGCACAGAGCTAGAAGAACTTCTGGGTGTCCAGCAGCTCTTTGCCATAATGTGAGACTAAAGCTGCATGATTTGTGACGCAATGAGTAAGAAATAGACAGGCATCCACTAAACAGCTTCTTGCTTTGCATGACAAAAAGTCCATTAGGCCTTCCTAAATTGCACTGGTGCTCTCTTGTAATTTCTAATGCATAAAGATGAGAAAAGTGTAATGAAGAATAAGATGTTGTGCAAATCCAAATCAGTCACCAACAAAACATCTAAACAGAGAGAGAAGACAGATTTTGTGTCCACCACTTTGTTGAACTGTGAATTGCAATGTATGTGACTTAGATGCAAAGAAAAGTTGAGATAGGTGGTGACAGAGGACAAGTTGGCTATATTGGGTCAAAGGGAGGAATTCAAAATGTTCTGAAGACCCTTGTACCTCTCCAAGCCACCTGTCCCCTGCACAGCACCCCCGCATCCATCCTTGATTACTGGCTGTAGCCAATAACGTCTCCTCCATCTCCTTCAGTCCCACGCTCATGCTGTCACTGCTTATCGACCTCCACTCACAGCTGACTGGACCTCACAGCACAGCTTTACCCTCATTCTGTGACAGGCCACATTCACCCTGCAAGGCATTTCTCTGCATGAGCCCTTTAATATTGATGGAAAGTATTCTTTGCACAAGCAAAAAAATCTTTTCATTTTCCTCAGATCACAGGTTACTTTTGTTGTGTGGCCTCACTTCATGGTCGATGTTACCTTTCATTTCTCTAACATACTTTCTATTCCCATGTATCTGTGTACACTCAATGCTATAGAATAACAGGAATCTTTATACTACAGCTGACTACCATTGAAAACTCCTCGTCATAAAAGTTTTCTATCTTAACAAGGTAATTTTATACTGAATTAAACTCAAGCTACTTGTGTCAGGATGTGCCCACACTTAAGAGGCAATTAACAATGAAGAATGAACTAAATAATATAAAATTGTACTATTTACAATTAGGATAAACAGTTCCTCTTGGTCTCAGAGAGAGGAGGAATGAGTAGGTTACACTTTATTTTAGACATCTCAACTTGCACTTTATCCATCTCTGAGTCCTTAACAGGCTCTGTCCAAGGTCTTTAAACAACTCCAAATCCTTCACATTCACATCACAACCTAGATTTAATTTGCTGTAACAAGCAGCCAGCCTACCGGAGTTATTTACTCACCATCAACAGCTTCCACTAGTAGGTAGGCTATGCAAGTGGCCTACACCATTGTGAGCATTTACTGTATACTTGTGTGTGAGTTGCTCAGCACTTAAACTGAAAAACGTGGCGGTGGGACTTCTATGTCATGTTACTTTTGCGGAAATTACTGCAACGCAGAAAAGAAAGGCGACATTGGAAGAGATGGCGTACGTACAAAGAAACAATTGAGGCAGAACAAGGGGAAAAAATAATTTTCTGTGCTTGTTCTGCTACTGAGAGACATGGACAAAGAAATTTCAAGTTCAAGTTCAAGACCTTTATTTGTCCCCGAGGGGCGATTCATTTTGCTGCAGTAGCAAAGACATTGACATACATGACAAAGACAACAATATCAATTAAAAATACAGACCAAATGGGGAAATAAATACCACAAAATTCAAAATTTAAATCCCAGTGTGCAGAAGATTACCTATTCCTTCCAGAGTTGAGCAGAGAGATAGCAGAGGGGACGAAGGAGAATTTATACCTATTAGTTTTGGCTGGTGGCTGACTGAAGCGGGAACCAGAGGGCAGCAACTTAAACTCTGCATTCAGGGGGTGGGAACTATCAGACATGATGGATTCTGCCTTATTAAGCACATGTCTGTTGTACAGATCAGTTGTTGTCATCTGCTGAACCCCAATGATTTTGCTGCTCACTTTAATAACCATTGATAATGTGTTTTTCCGTTTTAAATTCAAAGAAGCATACCAGCAAATGCATGAAAAGGTAAAGACGGACTCAATAAAAGATTTATAAAACAATGTCATCAGAGATCTGTCCACTTGAAACTTAGCTAGCTTCCTCAGACAGAATAGACGCTGCTGACTTTTCTTACTCAGCATGTCTGTGTTTAGTTCAAAGGTCAACTTGTTATCAATGATGATTCCCAGATACTTGTATGATTCAACAATTTCAACCTCTTTTCCATCTATAATCGTCTTTTCAGGAGTTGGATGGTGACGTCTAAAATCAATGTACATGTCCTTTGTCTTTGTAACATTTAAATCTAAAAAGGCTTCTTTGCACCAGTTTAAAAAATAGGGTAGTACAGGGCCGTGAGATGTTCCAGTGGTGTCCATTAAGCTTACTATGACTGTATCATCTGCAAACTTTACAATGTAGTTATTGGTCAGTTCACTGCGGCAGTCGTTAGTGTACATAATGTATAAAAGAGGAGAGAGAACACAACCTTGAGGGGAGCCGGTTGATGTCCCTGATATTCCAGAAAGATGTCCATTAACTCTCACTCTCTGTGTCCTGTTAGTGAGAAAGTCCAGAATCCAGCCCACCAGGTTGCAGTCCAACGCAAACTTTTCTATGAGCTTCTGCGCCAATAAATGGGGCTGAATGGTGTTGAAGGCAGACGAGAAATCCACAAACAGTAATCTAACATGGTTTTTGTTACCCTCTAGATGCTTGTATATGAGGTTAAGCAGAGTTATGGTAGCGTCTTGCACCCCCCTGTTGGCTCTGTATGCAAACTGCAGGGGGTCAAGGAGGTGTTCAGTCCTACCCAGCAGTTCTTTCTTTATCAGTTTTTCAAAGGACTTCATAACTAATGAAGTTAGAGCCACAGGTCTATAGTCATTCAGAATTTTTGGGTGGTTGCTTTTTGCAATGGGAATAATTGTAGATTGTTTCCATAAGTTTGGGACTCTATGTTGGCACAAAGACAGGTTAAAGATATGATAAAAAATGAAGCCTAACTGATCCGCACAGTATGTCAGCATGCGGCTGCTAATGTTGTCGGGGCCAGGGCTAGTACAGGACTTGCTATGTTTAAAAGTGTGAATGCCATGCTATCAAGCGGACCAATCACAGTTGTTGTGGTCTGCGAACGGCTCCGTCAGGCTACAGCGTAGGCCACGGCCTCCACAACTAAAAGAAGGCAAAACTACAGTTGGCTTGCTGTTAGCTCCATTAACACAGCATTGAAATAAAACCTTTGAGTTGCTAGAAGGTGCATTTTATCATTTTTGGAAGAGGCCACATCCTATCTGCACAGAAAATAAACTCTCCATTAAATGTTTTCCAAACAATTACATACAATTTTTGTCAAACAAATGTATTTATTATGTCAAAAAAGTATTACCAAAAGCATAAAGTATTACCATGAATATGTAGACCAGTATGCCCAACTAGTATGCCCAACATGTGTTTTGTGGATCTGGAGAAAGCGTATGACAGGGTCCCCCGGGAGATACTGTGGGAGGTTCTGCGGGAGTATGGGGTTCAGGGGGTCCCTTCTCAGGGCCATCCAATCTCTGTATGACCAAAAAGAGAGCTGTGTCCGGGTTCTCGGCAGTAAGTCAGACTCGTTTCAGGTGAGGGTTGGTCTCCGCCAGGGCTGTGCTTTGTCACCAATCCCTTTTTGTAGTACTTATGGACAGGAAATCGAGACGTAGTCGGGGTGGAGAGGGGTTGCAGTTTGGTGGGCTTGGGATCTCATCGTTGCTTTTTGCAGATGATGTGGTCCTGATGGCTTCATCGGTCTGTGACCTTTAGCACTCACTGGATCGGTTCGCAGACGAGTGTGAAGTGGCTGGGATGTGGATCAGCACCTCTAAATCTGAGGCCTTGGTTCTCAGCAGGAAACTGATGGAGTGCCTTCTTCAGGTAGAGAATGAGTCCTTACCCCAAGTGAAGGAGTTGAAATACCTTGTTCGCGAGTGAGGGGACAATGGAACAGGAGATCGGTCTGAGAATCGGAGCAGCGGGTGTGGTATGGCATTCAATTTATTGCACCGTGATGAAAAGAGAGCTGAGCCAGAAGGCAAAGCTCTCAATCTACCGGTCAGTGTTTGTTCCTACCATCACCTACGATCATGAAGGCTGGGTCATGACCGAAAGAACGAGATCCAGGGTATAAGCAGCCAAAATGGGTTTCCTCAGGAGGGTGGCTGGTGTCTCCCTTAGAGATAGGGTGAGAAGCTCAGTCATCCGAGAGGAGCTCGGAGTAGAGCCGCTGCTCCTTCAGGTCAAAATAAGCCAGTTGAGGCATCTGGTAAGGATTCCCCCTGGGCTCCTCCCTAGGGAGGTGGTCGGGAAAGACCCAGGACTAGGTGGAGGGATTATATCTACAACCTGGCCTGGGAACGCCTCGGAATCCCCCAGTCGGAGCTGGTTAATGTGGCTTGGGAAAGGGAAGTTTGGGGTCTCCTGCTGGAGCTGCTGCCACCGTGACCCGATACTGGATAAGCAGACGAAGATGGATGGATGGATGGATGGATAAAGTATTACCATAATTATTATTATATTAATAATTATTATTTAAGTCTTTGTGTAAACTTAAATCACTTTTTAATGCTTAAAGAAGCCCAAGTGTTGTAACATGGTTTTATATTTAATCATTTTGTGGTGCCATATCTGGAGCACATAAGAACCTGCAAAGGATAAATATAGAACAACTTTTTTCTAGAGTGTACTGTCAAAAGTACGAAAGATGAGCAAGTGGAATTTATGGATCTCCTTTGCATGATAATCTTGACTCCATCGCTTTCGAATTTGATGATTATCAGTCTTATGAAATATGAAATGCACTTCTCTTGCTATTCTCATTTCATCTTTGCCTGCCAGTTACAATCCAAGCAAGTCATCCATGTTAATGTGTGAAGGGGGGGGGTTGTAGGCATGATATTAACTAAATGTAATATAAAACATTAATAAATGTGTTTTGGGTTTTGCTCCTCAAGCGGATCCACATTATGTTTTAACAATAAAGCAGAGCAATGTTACAGAATAAAACTGGGGTTGCAGTGTGTCTGTCATCATTATAACCCTTGTTATTATGTCCTTACAATGTTTTTTTTCCAGGAATCCTCCCACCACTGTGGCTGTTGTTCATCATTTCAGGCAACATCTCTTTTCTGCCTCCATTAATAAAAGCCTTAACCCAAGGTGAAGGTGAGAGCATTAGTGTATGTACTGTGTATTATGTTGTGTGTGTGTGTGTGTGTGTGTGTGAGTGCCATTGTCAGCTTGTGATTCAAATACATGCAGACAGAACATTCACCAACTGAGCCAGGTCAGAGTGAATGCAAGAGGAAATTGTAAGTGAGTTTCCACACCTGCATTTTTGGCCAACACACACAGGATGTACTGTATAATAACAATAAAGCTGAAACTTGAAACCTCCCTTGGTTAGCTGTGAACAATGGGAAATAATCAAATACATGGTATTGGTTTGAATAGGAAGTTTTTCATCAGTTGTTCAGCTACACAGCAGAGAGACACAGCGAGGGCAGCACAGGAACTTGAGATGAGATTCAAATCAATACCGTTGTAATCCGAAATCAAGCTGTTATATAGAATTTTGTAAATATTGTTGCTGTCAGTCACTTCTTTAGTCATCTGACTCTGTCTGATTAGTACTTCAGGCACTTGTGCTGACTGGGAATTTAAAAGCAAATTAATGATGTGAAAGAGGAGGAAGAAGAATCATGTGGGGGGCTTTCAGCCCTAAGGTCTTTTTTTTTAACATCATCAATCCAAAGATCAAAGAAATACTCCACACAGAATCAATACGGTTTTATCTGAGGTGCTGCAATCAGTGCAGAGTGATGAGATGCTTTTTGTATACTTACACAATTAACGCACCTGCTCCAGCGGCAAAGTTGCCCCCTGGGTGATGTTCACGGCCAAATATCAGCCTAGTGATTCACAAAATAACAAATATGCTAACATTTCCGTAAGACAAATATTAATGTAGTCTTAAATGTTAGTTTGCACTTTGCCTTGGCTTCTGTGCTGTTTGCTGTGGAGATATACTAAACATTGTTGCAAGGTGCTGGAAGAAGCAAAAGATGAAAACATGATGAGCATTGTGCATCATAATGGCGGTACAGTGTGGCGACAGCAATCACATTGACAGCCAACTTGATTTTCTCTGTGGTGAGGTATGGAAGAGCAGCCTGCCAGCTGTCGTACAGACACTCAGCTGTCATTTTTATATTCTAGCTATACATTCATTTAGGTTTGGCTCTGCACAAACACAATGCCAAAACCAGAGGTGTAAAGTAACCAGATACAGCCACAAGTACTGCAACCTATTTAGTAACAATCATGCGGTATGTGTACTTACCTTGAGTATGTTAATTAAATGTTACTTTATACCTGTGTTTTAAAATATTTAAGAGTGAAATGTTATGTCCCGACCCAGAAAACAGCCGTATAGGTTGATTGTGCAAGCAGCTCATAATGACCCATTATTACATTTCTTGTTAGGCATTTAGCTGTATATCAGAAGAGCAAATTATGAAAGAGGAAGGTTGGGGTGGTGAACGCGCATAGATGTACAATAAGAACTGGATAGAGTATTCAACCATTTCATTCTTATGAGAGTTGCTCAGTGAAAAAAACATGTATCGGTGTATACTATGTGTGACGCTTGTCACACATAGCCAAACATTACTAAACAGCACAGCGGAGTAGCTAACGATAGATGCTGGTTATATTGACAGTCATAGAAGCCCATGCTCACGTGGAGCTCTGTACCCAACTGACAGACACACTTTTTCAGCTTAAAATTACAGTAGGAACCGCTAAAACTAACACTACTTTGCTGTCCTCTCCACCCTTCTGAACACACTTTATTGGCTTAGAATTATGGCAACACTAACTAAACACATTGCAAACTCACAGTCCTCTCTTCCCAATTTATAGCTCCCCTCTCTTGGCTTAAAATAACTGACCATTTTCAGCTATGGCCGTTAAACAGGCTACACGTTGTGAGCAGCCGGGACCCGCTTGCCTGGTACTACAGTAACATTAGCACGTTATGTTTTTACAGGTATATCTGGCAACCCAGCCTGGCTATCAAACTGGGCAGTTGATACCAACACACAGACCAAAACACAAACATATTCCATCACGGAACGCAAATTTCAAAAGGAGAAAATACTGGCATTAGCATTGTTGTCACAAAAGATAGTATTTCAACTTAGCATGTTTCCTAAAAATCTGATGATGCATTGGGGTCATTTTTAGATTTATACATATTTAGACATATTACATATTGGACCTTTAACAGTGGCTAGTAAAACATACTTTTATTTTATAAGTAAATGTTGCTTACATAATTTTACTTAATTATTTTTACAGAGCAGTACTTCTACTTTTACTCAAGTAAAGGTTCTAAATAGACAGACATGAGTTAAGTGTGACGAGTAAATTGGTAAAACACACAATCCACAATGACTTGGTAAGCAGTCAGAGCCTGTATGGTGGAATGAAAGCCTCATCTCTTCAAGGACAAACATAGAACATCTTTTGTCCCTTTAATTTGCTTTCAGGGTACTTGCAATCATGAAATCATCAGAATGCTTTTGCTAGAGCAAAGAAAGTGTGTTTTTAAAGTGTGTTTTATGTTTTTTTTAACATTGAGGTCATCAGTGCTAAGTGACCCTGACCACTAGAAAGACAGCATGAGATTGAGCTGCAATCAGAACAATATGCTTTTAAATGCCTAACTGCTGTCCTGATAAGATGGCAGTATCTGTCACTATGTGCCTACATAGTGGGAGCAAAGTAACTGCTATGAAGTCAGTGTCACTGTATCCTCCTCCACAAAAACTCATCCGATCTTCCTGGTACATCTGTTTCCATCTTCAGACAGTGAGCTGCTACTAGATCACACCTTCCAGAGGTGAAGTTAGCTGAATGATATTTCATACTGAGACCTCACCTTTGCCCCAATGTAATCATTTTGTTACTGTAGTGTAAAATGGGTTTGGCCTTCAAACTTAAGTGGAGGACCTTTCAGAATGCCCGGAGAAGAAAAAGTGATGTAGGGCAGAAGATAATGGTGCTCTTAAATCCTTGCAGTTAAGCATTTCTGTTTGTTGAATTAAAGAAGTGAACATATACTTTACAAATCATACAATTCAATCTGATCAGTTGTGCTACAGTTAGTGCATGGCCTTTAATATTATTCCATCCATCCAGGTCATGTTGCCTCCAGGCAAAGCCATGTCCTCTTGCTCTTTAGGGATCCAGGCCAGATGGAACATATAATCCCTCCAGTGTGTTCGGATCTTTTCCCAGTTGATCGTGCCCAGAATACCTTCACAGGATGGAGTCCATGAAGCTTTTAAACCAGATGTTCAGACCACCACTAGGCTGGAAAAACTGTCTCTGTTGATGTGGCATATCAGAACAATCAGTGCATGTTTTAGCCACGCTAACAGCTCGAGGGATTGCAATGCATTGGTCCATAACTTTGATCCAGACTAAAATATTGCAAGTCCTGTTAGATTGATTGCCATGAAATGTGGTACACACATTCATGCTCTCCTCAGGTCTACTTGCTGAACTAAGGACGTTCCAATCAGCCTCACCTCGACTTTGTGTTTAGTGCAAATCAACAGAAATTGCAACATGTAGCGAATGTTGTGTGAACACATTAAATTAAGATCGTTAACATGGCAATTGTCATTCTTGCTTAACATCAGCATGTCAGCTTTGCTACTGTAAGCAATGTTAGCATGCTGTCATTAGCATTTATCTCAAAGCACTGCTGTGTCAGCAGCTTCACTGAAATGCTAGCAAGGCTATAGACTCTTAGACTTGTTAAATAGTGCCCAATTAGAGAACATTTGAGTTAAAACAGATTTTAAACTGTAATTATAGCTGCAGCAAAATTCAGAATCATGTGGCCAGCATTGTAAATAAAAATTGGTCTTTAAATGCTTGTTTAATTAAAAGGTCAAATGAAAAGAAAATCAGCTAAATACTAAAAGTTCAGTCAAGGTAACCCATATGGAAACATCCATATGTGAGAGATTTGTTTTATATTTCTAATGCTCCATGTTGCAAGTCCCTTTTAATATCCCAATACTCTATATTTCATGTACAATTCAATATGTGTTAACATTAGCAGGAGGATCTGAACAGAACACACTCTGCAAAGAAACCTGAAGAGTAGCCTTGGCAATCAAAATGAAATTGATCAATTTCTAAACCTCAGTGCTGCTGGATAAGGAGTCATTGTGCTGAAAGTCTTTGTTCAACAGCTTTTATTTGTCACAGCTTTGACAGAAAACTGGTAGCATTTAAGTCTAGTAACAATATGACATCTGTGTGAAAAGCCTTTGATTCTCCCAATCACTCAAATCAGCCAAATACAAAAACTTAAATTATATCCTCATAATCCTTTGAAATACTGGCATGTGGCAACTGTGCACTGTTTCTTTGTTCAAGTTTCAAAGTCAGTGTTGCAAAAGGGTAAAGTGAATATCTTGCAGTACAATATGACATATGAAATGTGAAACCTGGTGAGTAAAACGTATTTAAGCCGCAAAGCCTCAACGGAGTCGTCTAGGAGCAGCAGGCCAGCAGAGACCTGAGTTGAGAGGAAGCTTCATAAAATAGAAAGGTAAAGGATTCACACGGGTTGGCATTTTGAGAACATCTCAATCAGTCAGTGTTGGTCTAGTTCACCTAAAACTGGTCCTTTGTCTCTAAGCGCAGCAAAATTAAAAATAAAAATACATGGTAAACACATACAGTAGGAGTAGCATGATATTCTGAAAAAAACAATATATAATAAAAATTACAATAAAAAACTTATATACATACTGTATATATATTTAGCCTACAGTTACAAGTGTTTTTCTGTTTTGAGCAAAGACACAATATGCTAATTGCCTGTGTTTGCCTGTAGCTTCACAGTTGTGTGTTACAGTTTTAATCCTGAAAATATATGCTGTTTATAGGCAATAGCTTTACATACAATACAATCAAAGTAGAGCTGTCATACACAAGCCAGGGTGTTTCCCTGGTGCATGCTGGGAGAGGCTTCACAATGACAAGGCAGTGTGTTTAAAGTGTTAGGTCACACTTTATTTTCAAAGTGTTACTCAGCTCCTTTCTTGAGTAAAATGAATTGCTGAGTCTACAGAGTTTAACTTAGACATATACAAGTATAGACAGGACAGGAGGGTTTCATCTTTTTCTTCCAATAGTGAGGAATTAACATTACACCAGTGTCCCTTGTCCAGAGAGAAAATGAATAGTGTACATAGATTTTCTTCTTAAACAATTACACATTTCAAACATTTCCCATTTGAAAAGCCAGTTATTTCATTAACTATCTTTTTATTTCAATTTTCAGTTAATATTTTTAGTAGGTGCACATTACAATTTCTCAAAGTCCAAAATGATGTTGTGAAATGTCTTGTTTTGTCTGACCAACAGACCCAAACCCCAAAACATCCAGTTAATTATCATTCAAGACAAAAAGCAACAAATCTCTCAAACATTATAGAAGTGCAAGTGAATATTTGGGCTTTGTGCTTTAAATTGTTTAAATTATATAAAGTCTGCATGCATTTAGCTGAGTCAACGTCTAGAGCTCATGATGGAGCACTAATTTAGATGTTAAAGCAAAGGTTAACTAACTGCATGAATAAATATATTTGTATAATGCCAATATCACCATTATGATGTCAGTCAAGTGTATTGAATTAGTGTGTGCCTGAGACCTTATTACAGACACTGAATAAAAGGGTGAATAAACTTGCCCCTAAGTTTCTCCAACATTGCCCAAGAGCAGAACACCTCACCTCATCTGTCTAAATGCAGCAGAGAAAATCACTGTTTAGAAAATAATAATAATGATAATCTATTTCTTGAATTAGGCCACATTGAGTTTTTAAGATAAGATATGATAGAAAAATATACAGTATATACTATTGTCCCCAGGGGTAAATTTTGCTTAGGCAATAGTAATACACACAGCTGTAATCAATTTAAAACAATACTTACAAAACAGTGATAGACACAAATTTGCTGGCTCTGTAACATCTACTTAAAAGTAGTCTATATCCATGACGTTTCATTCCCGGAATTGCTCAATTGCCATCAAACATGCTGCCCAATTTCATACTTTTCAGCCGGATGTCAGTTTACTTCCGTTTTGTTTGTGTTGGAATTTTAAACTCCCGGTCAATTTATGAGGCCTATGGTTGACTGCTTCTCAGATCTCTGCAGGGTAAATTGAGACAGCTAGCTAAAATATATGTCCAACCTGAGTTTTTTCTCGCAAAACTAAAACAACTTTTGAACATACACGTTCCACCAAAAAAAAGTTCCTTCCCGAGGCTATTTTGGCCCCATTGCTTTTCCCGGTGCTAAGCGCAGCCTATGACAATTGTGATTGCTTTAAAGAAATGCCAATAAACCAGAGCACGTTTTTCTCCCATCCCGGAATGCTCTCGGAGTAGCCAGACCCTCTTCTGCAGTGCTGTGGACGTAGGTCTGGCAAAGCGAGACTAACTTGAAACTAATTGATTAAATTCTACAGAATGTGTGACAGGTGTATTGACATGCTTTTATGGAAACAAGATAAAGACATGTAAGGTAAAAGCATCACAATTGTAAAAAAATAATGTAAACATAGTTTTATTCGTTAATGTCCAGCTGTTTGGTATAAGAAGCAGTGGCGTTTTCACACCAGAATCCTCACTCATGCAGAAGCTTTGTTTGGTGCAGCCCCAGTGATCACACATCCTGGTCCTTTATCTTCACACCAATTGAATTAGGCTGATTACATCATAGATCAATACTGCCGGAGAACAGACTCTAAACACAGAAGACTGCTTCTTTTTTTTTTATACATCCTTCTGGGCCACATCCAGACAAACATTCTAGTTTGTGGGCTTTTGTTCTTAAAATTACACTTTCCAAAAACGTTTTGCAAGTCAGATTAATTGTATTGAAATTAGAATGAATAAAAGCACTTACCATGACTACCTACAGCCAACCCTACACACAGAATTTCAATGCAAATGTATGATGCCTAGTGAATAAATTCACAAAGCAATGTGTTTTGTGGACAGACATATTTTTTTTTATTTTACGACACTATCTTTTCTCCTCTATCCTTCATTTATTTAGTTTAAGTTGTTGCTTGGCAATACATTGCCAATCATATAAAGTGAGATAGAATATTGACTTGCACAGCCTTTGATGCCGGCTCTAAATGAAAGTTTTTATCACCACAACCAGAACTCAATTACAACTCATGCACCTTTGCTCAGCAGGACTGAGAAGACTGAAAAAAAACAACTTATTTTCACAACCTGCTGCTTACACAACAGGTGTCCAGCAGGATCCAGTATATCAAAGTGCATGGAGACACCTGCGTAAAAGACATTTTGCAAATGACAGTGTGAATGGTGCTGCTCATGGTGACAAACTAATAATAATAATAATAATAAATAATAGTTATCACTGCACTAGTCTTTCATTTCATGGGATTGCCCCATTGCCACCAGAAATTCCGCCAGATGTCCATTACCTTACGCTTTCTTTGTGAGGCCATTTTAAACTCTGGTCAATTTATAAGCAATAATAATAACAATCTAATTCTTGAATTAGGGAACACACTGTTGAGTTTTTAAGATAAGATACAATAGAGAAATATATATATATACACTGTATTAAATCTAAGGTACTGCTGTCAGTTCCTCAGAATTAAAAGGCACAAAAAAAGACCATATTGCAACACAGCTAGGTGACATAGTGCATTCATGAATAAGAAATGTAAAGGCCTTTTACACCTAGGTTGAAATGGAGAAAAAAAAATACAAATAAACAAAGTATGTGTTGATGATTGTTCGGGTTCAAACCATAGACTTTATAAAACTGGTTCAAGCCTTTCACACCAAGACCGACACAAATATTCAAGTTCTGTGCATTCCACAGAAAATTTAAGTTTTGTACCGTCAACACAATCATTGATTCATCATTGTTTTTAATTCACACTCACTGGATACTGTTTACAAAAGTTACAAAGATGCACTGCAAAATACAAAAGTTTGTGATTCGGTGTAAATGGGATCATACAAGGAAGTTAAAGAATTTTTAAATTAAAGTGTTTTTCAAAACAACCTTAAAAACTCTTTCTTGTCAGAGTGAACAGTTTTAAATCAAGCAACATGACATTTTAAATGTCTTGTCACCTATTCTGCTCTTCATATACAGAAAGGAAATTGCCTGCAATAGCAGCAGACTGTCCCTTTTTGAATACACTGATGACATGGCCTTAGTGGCTTGCTTGACAGATGAGCGCTCCCTGTTCACATGGCCACTCTCTGGTGGAGAGCTTCCTGGAACTGAACATCAGTAAGACCAAAGAGCTGTGTTGGGCTGGGGGAGGGGCACCTCAAACTCAGGCTAGAGGCGCAGGTGGCGGAACTGGTTGAGATGTTTGAGTACCTTGTCACTAAGATCGACCACCACCTTGTATCCTTCATCATGCAGACGGGGTCAGCAAAAAGGCCCAACAGAGGGCATCAGCTGTTCCCATCAGTCAGCAGCTCTAGCCAAACAATTTAACTTAAGAAAATCTTTCATTCCTACTGCAATATCTATTTTAAACAAGGCCAAATCGACTGTCACCACATTTGAATGCAGCTTTGCACACCTGCTCCTATTTATGGGATTGTTGGAATGGAATTCTAATATAATTTCATGGGAGTGAAAAAACTAAGTGCTGATGGCGTTGGCTCACTGAAACTCAGGATCCAGTGATGCCGTTGCAACCTTTTATTGTCCTCAAGGCAGATAAATGGTTTATACTTGGTTGCAGGTGGATGATGGATGATTTCGGATCATTAATGCATCCACATACTGCACAATATTTTGTCCTTTTCTCTTTATTTTGAACAGGATTGAACTCTGCACTATCAATCCTCTCTTTTTTTCTGCCTGGTGTGGTTTAGTTTGGAGGGAAAAGATTGTCAGAGGCCTGAAGTTATAGTTATATAATCTTGGAAAGGGGAGTATTTTTAGTCATGATTGACAGTCCTCGGATGATGCAGGTGAGGTAAAGACTGGATATGTAACAGGAGTCTTTCCATGGGTGCATGTTTTTATGTTGTTTGTGAATGTGAACACAAAGTGTTTTGAGCCTTGAATCTGTTGCTCTAACACCTATAACACACACCTAAAGGCAACAAGTCAACGTCCGTCATTGGAGGTTGTCGATAAAGGAGATCCCTGCAAGGAAGGCTGGCTGAGAATAAATTGAAACACTCCATCATAAAATAACAGTTGGATAATAGGAAACAGTATGTGCAAATCCAAAAGGATTGTTTTTTTTCCTTTCAATGTATATTGATTGTAGCTCTTAAACTTTGTATCTCCGTTATAAATAATTAAAAGCAAAGGGAAGATCGTCCACTTTCACTTTAATAAACACAAATCTTTCCAAAATGTATCATCTCAGGCTCCTGATTCAGTATATAGGAGGCACCTGAGAGGGCTGAGTCAGGGTCTGCAGTTGATGCATTTACTCTATTAGATGGATTTCAAAGGATACTGGCTGCTTTTCAACACCATTATATCCAGCTTCAAATGTCACATTCACAAGGTGAAAAAGGGAAGATCCGCAGAGCTTTTACACTAATTGGTAGCTCTGTGAGTGCGACAGAGTGAATGGGGAGTCCTCCTTTAAGAGCCTCTGACGAGCCACCTGACACAATCTCTCCACAGGACACCAGCTGCCCGGGCTTTGATTGTAGCCAGAAATAAACCTGGCCGTGACTATCCTGTCCTCAGTTTGCTACCACGAACATCCTGTCTGGATCACAGGTGGGAGGGGAGGGGCCGGGAAAAAAAAGTATTCAAACAGTCTCGAAACAAATGTGAATATTTGATTAAGGGATCTGGGATTAAGGGAGCTGGTGATAATGCATATATTTAACCCATTTCATGAGAAGACAACACTTTCTGACTTCCCTACCCTGCTGTGGCTTTTGGCTAAAGTGTCCAGATTTCTCAGACAAAATCCAGGGACATTTTCAGCTCAGAAGTGTAAATACCTCCAAAACAGGTCCTGTTTTTATCTTTGTAAAACTTAAAACAGGGACACAGCCCCAGGGGCATCACAAGGCCTAGAGCTGCACTGGGGCACAAGGGGGGTCCATGGGCCTGTCTATTTTAAAGGTGCTCTAAGTGATGTTGGGTGACATTACTTCTTGTTGACGTTCAAAGTATTTTCAAACAAAACGAGACTAGCTCGCCCCTCCCTCCTCCTCAGCCCCTCCCTCTGTTCGCTCAATCTGGTGCACTTTAAAAAGAAATTCAGAGGTTGGACTTGATTGTTCTTATCTATGGATGGAAATATTTGTGCTGTATCCTGAACTAGTTTGCACTTCAGAATTTTAACGATGCACACACACAGGTGGAATTGGTTTTTCTTCATATTTTTGCATTAATGTCACTAGGAAGCATACAAGTAGAAATATATATTCATATTTGTAAGTGGGATATTTAAGTAAGTGGGATGGTCTGGAATCTGGCAATATAATAACCATTATGGTGGGATACACTGGCTAAGCAATTTACAAAATTGTCTGTGCTGACATAAATAGTTTACATGAGAATACATTATAATTTTGGAGACCATGTAAAAAATGTGTTGCAATTTCAAACCGGATTACTCGGGAACCGCTTGTTGTACTGATGCATGTGTTGAGTGAAGAGTTTGTGAGATATTTCACAGAGAGTAATGGGTGTGCAGATATTTATGCATAATGTAAGCATGATAACATTTCATGTATGCCCCATTCTCATTAGGGGCTGAGCCCCCCCTAAAGGTCTGATCCTAGAATCACTTCTGCTGCTACTCCACACACCCCAGAGGGGAATGTTGTAATGTTTACTGCATTACATTTATCTGACCGCTTTTGCTTTATTGCGTCAGGCTTGTTTCTGCAACAGCTCTTTGATCGGATATATTAAACTATTGAGGACATATTTTCCTTTGACATTGACCCAGCATTAAACGAGATCTCTGCAGTCAGCAGCAGAGAAAAAAGTTACAATATAAGTTAATAGGATAATTGTCCAGCTTTTATTTACGTTCATTAAAGTGCTTGTTTTACTAGCCTACTGACAGACTCAGATTACTATTCTAAGTGTCTAACAACATTATGGAAAGGATTTCTAAGAAGGTCAACCTTTCTGTTAAAGATTGAGATCCTTTTTTTTAAACAAAAAGTCTGCAAAATTACGTTCGCTAAACCCACCAGACTCCATGTAAATAATCAGTGATTTTAGCATCGTAAAATAAGGCTTTCTGAAGCATCTGAGCAGCGCTGGCTCTGGCTGTCTTGAGACTGCGTGTGTTGGGTGTACGACTATCAGCTCATTTTGGTCAGTGTTTTCTTTCATTCCAATTTCGAGTCGGTCAGTCACAGTGAAAATCGGGGACATATCACCAAAACCTGGGACTGTCCCCGCAAACCGGGGACGTCTGGTCACCCTACTTCTGGCTCCAAACTCATTGGTTCCTAATGAAGTCATAAATAAGCAAATTAAAAAAGTGGGTTACAAATAGGTACTTCATTTTTTATTTACTCAATTAACAAAAAAGGAGAAATATTGCGTTTGTAAGGGACTATTTTCAACCATGGATTAAAACCCAACAGTCGAAACAAAAACAAGTACAAAAAACAGTCCGAGGGTGGCAGGGCTTAGGAGAAGGAAACAAAAAAGTCCATGGGGCCGTGGAAAGGTGGGAACTAGGGAAGCAGGGAAATGACCACTTAGGAACTGGGGCCAGTGGGAACTCGAGGAGTGCTGCAGCCAGCAGCGAAGACAGACCTTTCTGGAGGCCGAACATGCCAGCAAAGAGAGCTCCTCAGGTGGCCGAGCAGGGCGGAAGGCGAAATCCTTCTGTCGGCCGACAACAAAGGCGGAATCCGTCCGGCGGCCACACAGGATGCCGAGGGCTTTGAGGCGAAACCTTTCGGAATGATGGCTGCGAAGAGGAATCCCCTCAGGAGGCCGTTTGCAAAGGCGATATCCCTCTGGAGGCTGGCTTAGCTGGGCTGAAGACAGGCAACACCTCAGCTGAGCCTGGGTCAGGCAACAAAGTGACAGGAACAGAAGTTCCTGGACTAGTGGGGGAGTCATTGGGACAAGTTTGAAGAAAACACTGTTCTTGATTTCATCCAGGCGGGGAACAAAATGACTCACCCATGGTCTCTCCTTGAACCAATTTTGCTGTGTGGCGATCCTCTCCAGGATAGCAGTCTGCTGGGTTGGTCTGGAGTTTACCAATGTAGTCACAGTCTGGTCAAACTCAGACACCTTCTTCTCAAATAGACACATCTCTGCTGGGTCCATGATGGTCAGATCATTCTGTTAGACTTCCCGGGGAATATGAGGACCCAAAAGCAGAGATAGGCAGGCCGGCAAATGTTGAGCTTGAGGGTTTATTAACAAAGGAGTCCAAACCAATGCAGGAATCCAAAATGCAATAAAAACAAACATCAAGAAAAAAACAAAGTCCAAAAATCCACATAGTCAAAATACAAAACATTCAAAAGAGTAGGAAGAAGAAAACGCTGATAAAACCAACAGGAACCAGAGACTAACCAATACACCAAACACACACAAAACACTACAATGATCTGACAAGGGGAACACCAAGACTAAATACAGAAGGTAACAAGATAACAAGAGGCAGGTGACACAAGGGCTGGGAAACCGGTGGAAGACATCAGGTAATCAGGAAATCACAGGAAGTAGCTGGTAGCTGTGCCAAGAGAAATCTCAATCATTCCCAATCAGCAGAGACCAAGAGCGTAGGTATACTGTATGTTAGGAGATAACATAGACACAGGCTAATTACTGCTAACTCACATGGTAGTTAATGTTATTAATGAAACCTAAACAGCTGATGTAAGTCGAAACTGTCTGCGAGCTTCTCCTGGCAATACAGTGATTTGTCGACTATGCGACTGCAAGTCGCGTGGTTGTGACACAATAGTTAGCCTATTTTTACAAAAGAAACGTGTGGTACAAGGTAATGGAGACTTTAATACATTGTTGTGTTTCTTTAGAAATAAACATTGCACAAATAGAGTCTTGAAACGCTTTAGATGTAAAGTTATTCACTGTCAAGGTGGCGCCAAAATGAATGGCAGTCAATGGGATGCTAACTGCAGGTGATGCTTCGTAGCATTAAAATGGCGCCATGGGAGCTACGCTTAGAGAGGAGAGGCTTACCCCCTTCTATATAGGCAGGGAGTTTGCCCTCTTGACCCTTTTCCCTCTTTGTCGTTAGAGTCACAGTTCTGCTCTGTTTCCCCCCTCGCGTCCGCGGTCACGGTAATTCGACAGGTAATGCAGTGTTGCTAAATTGTTTGATACCAATAGAACTCGTTTGTGTTAGAATGGGCATTACAGCGTGCATTGTCTTTTTGCAGTGTCTCTCCCTGTCATAAAACAGACTGGTTCTGCAACGGAACCGGATTGAGTTTTGCTGCTGGTAGGTTGAGCCACACTTTCACCTTCTTGGGTATTTCCCTGCGTGGTTAATTAACCGGCTGTCCCATTGTAGGCCCCGTGTAGCTGTACTATCGACATTATCAGTGGTGTACTGGTGCAAAGCTCCCTGATGGGTATGAATGTACGCCAGTTGGCATTTCATATATTGTTACATTAAATCATAAACTATGACTGAATTCGGTTTGTTGTGTTTATTTATTTATTTTTGGTTTATTGATTTATTTCCCCCCCAATAATTAAGTGCTTTGTTTCCCACAGTTGCTGAGTGCTGATGGTGTTGGTGTCCCCGGTGGTGGTGTCTCCCTCCCTTGTGAAATGTTCTCCCCCTTTTTGGTTTATTTTGAGTTTTCACCACCGTGTGTGTGTGTGTGCATGTGTTTTCACGTGTGATTGGGGTGATCCTTCCCTGAGCTCCCACACCCTTTGACCCAGTCCCTCCACTGGGAAGGCCTCAGCACTCATCTCCCATATTTAGATATTTTAATAGTACTTTATACTTGAGGATCTTAATAATTGTAATAATAAAATCCCTGTTTTAATGGAACCATGTCATGGCTTCGTGCATGAATCAAACCTGTGTGCTTTTGTTTGTATTTTGGTGGTGTAACTACAGAGCTAGTCAATCATATTCTTGGGGTGAAATTCCCTGGGTGGTTTCTTCCTTGGGTATGGTGGTTGAGCGGGCCAAAAAGGTGCTTCACACCAATAATAAAGTCCCACTCGCCACATAGACAAGACAAGGAAGCAACCAAGGACTAAAACATGTACAAGACCAAAAAAATAACACAATCACAAGGACGAAATATATAACAAAATGCCAAACCTTAGCAGAAAATAGCCATTGGCAGCTTAGAGCTCCATAGCCTGACATAGTGTATTGCTGGATTTAAAGCCAAACCTGTCCAGATCTACTTTGTTATTCTCCACCGGTCCTCTGGGGACTTACTGCTAACATTTCTGAGGCCTGTCTCAGTGAAAGATAAATAGGATGCACCCTGCCAACAGGATTATTCACTAAATCACTGTGCAATTACTTAGTCAATTTTCAAGTCAAGTTTTTAAGTGAGTCTGAAAGAACAAAAATAAACTAGATAGACAGACACAGACATACAGACGGGGAACACATCTGAATTGATGAATATTTTTTGTGTCTTGTTTGATTTATTTTAAAGTCAATGTTATTTATTATTACTTATTGATTAATCAATATTTTCATACAATCAACTCAAACTGTCAATGTTGAGCCCTGCTTGATCAAGTTAGCATTTAGCATTTGGTGTAGCAGGAGCTTAACCCATATCATAGCTTTGACCATCTGTTTTGATCTCTTATCCACTTTTACACAGTTCAATATGATGGATATTTTATCAGATGACTCTAAAAGACTTATAATAAGCTTTTTTCAAATTCACACTAAAGGCTATTGTATTTCTCCAGTGGATTTCTGGGCAGCATGGAGAAGGCTTTGAAACCAAATTTAGAACTTCATCTATAACAGACTAAGTATATTGGATATCTTGAAACCTACAAATTGAATACAATATGTATCTCCTTGTGATCTAATTATCTCCCTGCAATCTAATTTTTAAAAAGTTAATGCACATAAGACATTACTTAACATTAGTTAAGTAATGTCTTATTTTGTAACAAACTTGGACTTGGATTCACTATTTCATATTTTTGTTTATTACTATATTTTTGATTTATTTTGTTTTCATTTTCATATCTGTTATTAACATGTATTTTTTTTAATTAAAGTTAATTATCTTTTTATTATCTTTGTTAATAAATTGTATTACATGATTCTTAATTGTATTATATTTATATGCATCTCATCTCTTTATTTTATTTTACACAGTCATGTCATTTCACCTCAGCATTTCTTTGAGTTTTAAGATAATTATTTCATGTAAAGTATATTTTGTATGTATGCTGTGTGATATTTTGCTGCTGTATCCCTGTAATTTTCCATTTTTGGGATCAATAAAAACCTACCTATCTACCTACAATGCGCAGACGTCCCCATATCTGTATTTGTATTTCCCTCTCATCAAACCTGCTCCCAGAAGGCAAGGCAAGGCAAGGCAGCTTTATTTGTATAGCACATTTCAGCAACAGGGCAATTCAAAGTGCTTTACATAAAATCAGTTAAACAGATGTACAAACAGTTAAAAATCATAAGCATTAAATAAAACACATGGATAGTTAAAACATTAGGACACATAAAACACAAGAATAAAAGTTACAGTGCAGCATAAGAAATTTAAAGAAATGAGCAGTCATTTAAGAAAGGCAGCATCAAAAAGAAAGGTCTTCAGCCTTGATTTAAAAGAACTGAGAGTAGCAGCGGATCTGCAGGTTTCTGGGAGTTTATTCCAGATATGAGGAGCATAGAAACTGAAAGCTGCTTCACCCTGTTTAGTTCTGACTCTGGGGACAGAAAGTAGACCTGTCCCAGATGACCTGAGCGGTCTGGGTGGTTCATAGTGGAGTAGCAGATCAGAAATGTATTTTGGACCTAAACCGTTTAGTGATTTATAAACTAGCAAAAGTACTTTGAAATCAATTCTTTGAGACACAGGAAGCCAGTGTAAAGACTTCAGAACTGGAGTGATGTGATCCAGTCTCTTGGTCTTAGTGAGGACTCGGGCCGCAGTGTTCTGAATCAGCTGCAGTTGTCTGATTGATTTTTTAGGGAGACCTGTAAAGACACCATTACAGTAGTCAAGTCTACTGAAGATGAAGGCATGGACCAGTTTTTCCAAGTCCTGTTGACACATAAGTCCTTTAACCCTTGATATATTCTTAAGAAGCATCATCAAGACTGTAGGCTCTACTGTAGGGGACCCTTTATAATTTATTTCCCTTCATTCTCATGAAAAACTCAAGTCCAAAATAAATCAACCCTGTGTGTTTTGGCATAAGTGCAATAGAGGATCAAGGGACCAGGATTCAATTAGAGATTGTGAGTGGATATGATGAGTTTGGATGCTCAGGTGTAAGACAGGTAGGGGTCATCAAGGTGTAAGGATTACAATTTAAAGTGTCAAGGGAGAGGTTATTGTATCACAATGATCTTTTCATATACAGAGTAATTTAATGCTTAACAATGTGATGTTTAAATTACGACAGCATATACTGGAGTTGATTCCCAATGAAAAAAAATGCATTTACACTGTATCAAAGGATATGTTCTTTTCTCCACATCTCCATTCCCCTGCAATAAAAGTAATTGAACCAGATTACAAGTACTAAATGTGTCAACTTTTATGTCATCCATCAAGCATACTTTTAAAAAATGCAACACATTACCAAAGGACCTCATGTTCGGTCCAATGCTAAACAAACTCATATAAACAATATTACAGCGAGGCATTTCCTCTGTGTATTTCCCCACTGCACAATGGATATAAATATCATTTATTATTGTGCAGGAATTTCTTCAAAGTCCTGTTGTGCCATAAGTGTCAGTATCTTCTGTTGGCTGTCAACAAGGGTGTAACCAGGATGTAAAGCAACACTAGAGTTTATCCTGGGTATGCAGGTTTTTATGCTGTGTATTATTTAATTCAGCATGCATATTTGAAGTGTGAAAGTTGCACAAATGCCTTTAATTTTCCTGTTATATCAATGATATCTTTGTGGGAAAATGCTAAAATAATTATTTTAAAGTAATTTCCTGTTATTTGCCTCAACCTGAAATAATTAGATTAGAGGATGATTCATAGAGTAACACACAACACTTCCACTGTAAAGAGTGTATTATTCACTTGTGTGCTTATTGGACCCAATACTAATGTTCAGAGCCAACTTGAACAAAGGAAGGAAATCATATTTAATGTTGAAGTCTGGTCCAAGAACTGAGACTAACCCCAGAAAACTTGTATAGCCTTTGTGGGGACAAATGTATTTATGGCATGCAAAGCTTATCGAAGGTAAATACTGTGTAATTAATACTGTGATTATGAAAGTGTTCACCGGCCTGTCAGGTGTTAGTGTAACATTGTTTCTTCCTGCCTCTTCAGGCTTACAATGCAGTAATTTGTTAGAAATGTAAATATTTGCTGAGAGGCTTTTGCTGCCTTGAAAAAATGTGGTTGAAATATATCAAATAATATATATAAGTATGCACACACTTATTTCAAGAGTACTATCTCTGGACATTAAAACAAAAACTGTATTGTCACTGTCACTAATTGCCATCTGTGGCATACAGCTTTGCAGTGTTGTAGCTCTGGTGGTTAAATGAGTCATTACTGTGTCAAATTCACTTAAATTAGATGCTTTAAGGAAAAGCGATGCGAGTAAGAAAGTGCATTCTGTTGGTGAGGGCTAAGATTAAGCTCTGTGTGAAGCTACTCTCATGAATACATTATTCAGTGGCTGTCTCACTACTTATCCAAGGATGAGATTCTGCATTTTACCTCGTTAAGGTAGCAAAACAAAAATATGCAGTCCATTTCTTTCCCTTTTTTGCTGATTGTGTCAGTTTTTCTATTCATGGCTTTCTGGATAACTATGGCCAGTCTGCCCAGACCAAAATTTACCAGACAGTTTATGTTTTGTCCCAATTAGCTAATGTTAGCATGCTAAACTAAGAAGGTAACTATGGTTTATATACATGCTAAACATTAGCAGTGTTTATTGTGAGCATGTTAGCATGCTAGTGTTATCAAGCCTCACAAAACAGCTAGCTTAGTCTTATTTTAAATGTACTTATTTGAACATTCTTTGCTTGCTTTAGTCTTAACTTCTAGATACTAAGGTCTTTCAAAATTACTAACACAATTTAAACAATCGTTAATCTTTAAATGTTCATTCTGAACACAAAATCTTTCACAAACAGTTCACTCCATCACAGGAACACAATCAAAAGATGTAATTCAGCACATTTCCCTGTACAGATGTTAGAGGCAGCATATTTGGTCACAGAACATCATGTAATGTATAATGTATAATTCAAGACCTGGGAGGCCGTGCCAGTATACTCTGGAGGTCGAAACAGCATGGACTGAATCCTGCCCAGAGGCAAGTCAGACGGCCGATGCACCAGGCACAGCTAAAACTACACATTCAGTGATAAATTATCAAAGTGGCAAGCTGCTGAAGCTTGACTTTAGAGAAGACGCTCTATTTCTTTGGTTTGTAGTGAAGTAAGGGATGTGGGATTAGTTCAATTTGAATTGCTCTTTGAGGGTGTCTGCATTAGTGATGGCCATTGTAGCCTGCAGAAACATACTACAGCTAAATCACTGTACAATAGGTTAGAGCTTATTCAAATATCAGAGAGCAATCTTATCCCAAGGTTCTTGTTTCAGTAACATGTTGGTATCAGTGTATTATGAACTATTCAGTGGCGTGGGGCGGCAAAAGTTAATAGATCATACATAAAAACATAATTCAGTCTTCATGAAGTAGGCCAGTAAATGTTTCATGAGGATGAAATCATTTTGTGCCAGGTTATGTGAATGATACGACCAGGGACTTAGTGTACTTGTGTCTACTACTCCTAGTTTGTGCCTCTTACGTAAAAGGAATTAATTCAGGTAGAATAGGTATAGAAAGGACCATCTTATAAGGATAACTTTTGGTTACTTTTTATTTTAATGTAGTTATTTTGCACTGTAGTACAACACTATATTTACTTAAGTTAAGAATCAGAATACATCTGTCACTAGCCAACTGTGTGTGTGTGTGTGTATATATATATATATATATATATATATATATATATATATGGCCAATTAGAACTAATAAAGACAAGCAAAAAAAAACATATTTACAAGTTATCTTTATTGGTTTTAACAGAATTATATCATTACAAGCACAGCTAAGGGTCACATTTATTAAACTTAAACTAAAAAAATCCATTTACATCTTTTAATTCTTTCAGAGCTCACACATATTCAGTCGTTTTTTATTTTTATTTTACATATGTAGAATCATGCTGCTGGTTATCCAGCAGCTACCGAGCTGACCTCTTCAATCTGAACTTTCTGCTAATATCCTGGTGAAGTGCAGAACTGCAGGCTGAGCAGTGATGTTCTGGATGCTGTAAGCATGCCCTGTGTGAAAAGAGCAGTCACATCAGCAAAACTAACAAACAAACAAACAAACAAACAAACAAACAAACAAACTCTTAAATCTTCATAGGTATGCATCTCTAATGTAGCTGTAAATTAAAGCTCAAGGACACAACAATTACACAGAAGAAGCAATCAACTAAAACGCAATTAAACATTTTAATTTCACCTTAATATATGTAATAATATTCTTACCACATGGCACCATAAAGGATGGTCCGGGATAGAAGCGCGAATTCTCGCCGTTGATGGTTACACTCACAGAGCTTGATAATAAGTTAAAAACCTTTAAAAAAAATACAATTAAAAGAATTCATTAATAATAAAAACTTTTAAGATATCTGGTGTACAAAAGGACTGAGAGGGAGTCATTAGGATGACATAAAACACAGGAGTAGAACACGACGACAAGTAAATGACAAGTGTACTGACTGTTGTGGCACTGTGATCCACCCACAGCGGCTTCTTCATGTAGGAGCCCAGCAGGATTTTTCCACTACAGAAAGAGCCACCGTTCAGGTCCACCAGGAAGCCAATAGCTCTGCCCTTATGGGAGTACCAATCAAAATGGTCTGGAGTGATGTCAGGCTTTTCTGCAATAATAGAAACAACAATTATACAACAACAGCGTTAAGTCCTTTCTACTTGTTTCGTATCTAAATTCACTACAAATAAATCTACAAATTGTTTAAAAACAGATTTTTATCAGACGTATTTCCTTACTGTCATCAGGGATAGACCAGAGACTCTTAAACCACTCTCTCAGGTTGGCCTTATCCTGCGGCTGTAAGACCAGCGGTTTGAGAGGAGGACCACACAGATCTGATAAAGAGAGAGCAGCATGGACTCTGGGTGGTGGCAGAACTGGAACAAAGTAAAAGATAAAATAAAGAAATCTTTATTTTATTTTCTTATAAGGGATGGTTTGGCTATTAATCTAGAAAATTCAGTTTTCAATGAAACCAGCAGAAGGCACTGTTTAAACTGGTAACCTGAGCTACATATCCAGATGTGAAAGGCCCAGCTGCTGAATCTTTTATTTACCGAAGAACGTGAAAGATGTTGCAGTCGGGTTGCTCACATTTCGGGCCTGACACGACTGTCAAGGGTGGTATTTTCATTTTATTTTATAAGACTGAGCTCACACTGCCATTTCTCTCTACAATGAACATTAAGCATAATTTATACTTCTACGTAAAATCTACGCTGTGGCTACGTACCTAGGTATGCAGAGACACAAACCTATGCCAGACCCTAAGCCATAGCCTGATGTGCACCCCTTGAAAATGTAACAACATATTGTGCACGTCGCTGGCTCAATAGCGTTGCATTTTGCCCTACTCATTTCCTGGTTCTCCTTCTCCATAAACAACATGACATCAAGGAGAGGGTTAACTTTTCCTGCTAAAGATGTCCCGCCGTGGTCAGAAAGCACAGAGGGGGGGGGACACACACACACACTTTATTTCTCCCACTATGATTCTAGAGTCAGTACTCGCTCCGTAGTAGGTTAGCAATAGGTAATAGGTTAGGGAATAAAATATTAGTGGTGGGAAAAAGAAAGAAAGAAAAAAAGAAAATCAATTACATATGCATGTTAAGTTTTTTTTGACAGATTCTTTTTCCTGGAATGGATATTTATTTTTACCAATGATTCACCTAAATGTTTTCTGTTTATACGGTAGCGCTGACGGCGACTACATCATATCCATTTCCAGCAAAACAGAGCGAAAGCAGAATATGCATATTATGTACTTCTTTACAAATGAAATACTGTAAATGGCAGAATGACTTACGTGTATTATTTTTTAAAAACAACTAGTTATTAGAAATGTCTCATAATATATTGTCTCTAGAAGTGTCATATCGCAATACAAATCTAATCGGCACCCATGTATTGTGAAATAATTGAATCGGGACAAAAACATATCGTCCTAGCCCTAGTCAAAATATGTTTGAATTATAAAGTAAATGTATGTATTATTTTGTTTAATATTTAAGAACATACTCAAGTCCTCATCCTCCTCATAATGTTCCAGCGGAATCATGGACGACTGCCCACTTCTGAGGGGGTTTGACCTGCCAAAAAATAATTGACAAAAATATTAAAACTACCAATACAGTCAATAAGAAGGAGGTGTTAAGAGTAACATTAAGATTTTTCCTTACCTGCCCTCTGACTGACACTTGCTGGCCTGTAAGGATTCACCAGCATCCATACTGAGAATATCTTTGGCGGTCGTATTGGATGTTGCACAGTCAGTAGCAGTGACTTTACATCTTTTGTTCTGACCAGCATCTTTGCTGCTCACCACCGTCGGGGTCTCAGTGACTGTAGTGAAAATGTCTTTAAATGAAGCCAGAGAGCGTTTGACAGTCTTTGGAGTCAACAATGGCTTCGGTTTCAAAAGAGGCACAAGAGATCCCCCTAGTGGTTTTGATGTGACTGCCATGTTGCCATTTTTGGGGGTTCCAAGTCGAGATCTGTTCTGTTTGGATGGGTTTTTTCTTTCCTTACGAGGTTTGGGCTCCAGCTTCTGAGGCAGTGAGGAGATGCTTTCCACTTCCTCAGACCTGTTATCAACTGCCCACCAGTTACCGGGAGGTTTCCTCCTCCGTCTCGCTGATTCTTCTGACAAGAGCTGCTCCCTAGGTCCTCTGGGAGAGACAAGCGCTGGCATGGACAGTTTTTCATGAGAGACGTGATGGTATACTCTTTGAAATACCTGCTGCCCTGTAAAACCTCACATTTTAGTACATTACAGAGATTATTGGTTGGGCTTTATATTTACAAAACTCAAATGCAGGTATTACTTTAACAGATTTGAAATAAATTTTGCTGATAATACTTATTTACTTTTACTTAAGTAGGATTTTAAATACAGCACTTTAACTAGTAATTGAGTATTTTTAAATAGTCGTATTGGTACTTTTCCTAAGTAAAGGATGGGAGTAGCTCCCCCACTATTGACCTTACCTGAGTTATGGCTGTGGTCTCTGTTTGTCAGGTCCAAAGGACTAGACTGGTCATCCAGGTCCTGGTCCGGGACCTCCTGCTGCGCCTGCTCTTCAAACTGCTCTGCCTTATTCGTGTGAAATACCTTGTCTGCTGTGTCTCCTCTTGTTTTTCTGTTTTTGTTCTGTTTGGTTTTCTTTACTTTAGCTTTATTTGTGTTATGACTGGGTGAAGGTGCAGGCGGTGTCCGATTCCTTTTCTTTAAAACTGTGTTCTTCTGAGCCTTCACAGGCGAAGGTACTGTTGCGCTGGGCTCTTGGCTATACTGCTTTAACTTCTTGAGTGTAGGCTGGTTGTCTGTAACTTTTGTTTCCTCTTTGA
This sequence comes from Etheostoma perlongum, assembly GCA_026937815.1. NCBI lineage: Eukaryota > Metazoa > Chordata > Actinopteri > Perciformes > Percidae > Etheostoma > Etheostoma perlongum. The sequence continues at coordinate 16,059,066 of CM049392.1, read as the reverse complement.
TACAATTGTCCAACCACCACTGTCCAGGCTGCCTCCTTTTCCTTTCCCAAGAATCTGGTCATCAGATGAACTCCCTTCAGACACAACCGGTAGTTTGTTGGGTTTATTCTTTCCATCTGCTAAATCCTTTCCAGTCTGTGCTTCAGAATTCATGACTTCTTTGTCTGTGGGAAATGTTCGATGTTCCATTAAAAGCTTACAATAACTGGTTTAATTGCTTTTCAATAATATTTTATACAGCATCTCTATTCAAATATTTTCTAATACATTCATTTTCCTTGTTTTTTATTTCAAAAATGTGTTTTCGGTTGCCATTACAGGTTTCTAGGTTCCTATGTAAAATCACTTATTTTTTTAAAGTTTTTATTATTGTCGTTTGGTGTGGAGCCCACCTAGCAACCACATTTATAGAAGTTAATGGGGGTCAAAACAAAATTTTGGTTTCACCAAATCATGAAAAACTTGTAATATCACATCCCTAATATTTTACCAAATCTTTGGTAAAATATTATTAATGTCAGCCATGCATTTGAGTCACAGCTGTTTCATCCGTGACCTGATACCGGATAAGCGGATGAAGATGGATGGATGGATGTTTCTTCTATTAAAAGTAAAGCTCCTTGGAGTTAAACTTTTAAAACCAAATATTCAGACCAACTACTTCACTACCTAAATGTCAATGGGGTTAAAGTTTAGAGGTCCACCGATTACATATTTGGCATCGGTCAATTTTTATTTTATTTATTTAGGACAGAAATGAAGATCCACTAAGATTTTTTGTGTTCAAGTGTACATTTTCTTCAGACCTTAAAAACACAGAAATGCTGCTGGTTGCTACTGTGTGCAGTACTACTTTTGTTAAAAATTTTAATTTATTTTATTAATGAAAGTTTGCAGATTTGTGTTCTCAGAAGTTTGACAAATACTGCTTAGTGCACTACACTTTATTTCATTGAAAAGTTTATTTTCTTCTTACCCGTTTCTTTTATTTAATATATTTTTATACAATATATATTTTTACACATAGATTTTTTAATTTAAAGATGCAGTAAGTAAGACTTAACTTTCTGTCATATTTACTGAAACTGACCCTATGTTTGAGTAAAACTACATTGGGAAGGTAATTTTTTTTTTTTAAAGATCCGGCTCCTCTGGCACCACCTACAGCCTGTAGTGTTGTGTGTTACATTTTATCTTTCAAATAGCGGTTTAAAAACAAGCTCATATCGGCCAAACTAAATCTTTTAACAGTAGGAGGTCCTTACCTGAAAGAGAGTCAAGGTATTCAGCCTCTGCATGCTTCTTGCTGCTCTCACTTTGTTCCTTCACAGACATTGTCTCCTTTACTGCATCAGACCCCTGCATCACTTTTCTGGCCCCCTTCAAGTTAGTAGCCTTGCTTTTCTTGCCATTTTCTGTTAAAGACTTTGATCTCTTCATGCCATAAGACTTCTGAGACTTCTTTTCCATTTTCAGAGTGAGTTTATCTTCATGCATTTCCCTGTTGACTCTGTCTTCAGGTTGCTCCTCTTCCTTGTCATTTTCTTTAGATGGTACATTCTTAACTTGTTTCTTTTTGTTTGTTTTCTCTTCTTCCATTAAGGCACCTGCAGGAGGATCCTCAGGACTGGGCAATTCATCCTCGTCATTTTCAGGTTTGATCACCTCATTTTTCCCTCTTACCTTCTTCGTTTTCAGATTGACAGTTTGACTTGCCAGTTTGCTCTGGGTCTGTTCAGAATCCTGCGGTTTTTGTGCAGTCTCTAGTGGGCTATCCTTAGTGCCCTCGTCTGTTGAGCTGTCCTTGTCATTGATGAGAGTTCTGCTTTGTCTCCGTTTCTTATTGGTGGCCGTTTTACTTGGGATGGAAAACCAGAGTGGCCTATCATCCTCCAGAATCAGGAAATCATCCTCTGGCTCAGGAGGAGGAGTGGGTACTTTCACCAGTGACTTCCATGAACTAAAATGGCAAAATAATGGACCATTAATTAGTACAAGAGCCTTCAATTTATAAATATATAGTTAAGTTGTTTCCAATTTCAAATAGGAAGGCACTAGGGCTGCACAATAAATCATCATCGCGTGATCAACTGGCACAATATACACACCGCAAAAGACTGCGACATATAGAAAGACACGCCGATTTTATATTCATTGAAAGAAAATATCAATAGAAAACTACACTTCTAACCGTAGCCTAACGGTCACTTTTTAGTGGTGTCTTTAATATACAATGTAATGTTCAATTTGTTTAATAAAAGAATTTTGTAAATTATTTCCTTTTTTTGTTTTAAATTAAACAATCATTTTGTTGTATTTTAGAAGAATATTGAAATCAGTAGAAATACAGAACTGAGTACACTTTAATAACTGTTTTTTTTTAATCACAAATTATATCATTACTGCGTAATATAATATAAAGTAATATCATAACGGTATCACATATTTTCCTCATATCGTGCAGCCCTACAAGGCACCATAGCAACAATCTCACCATGCAGGTTTGGGCTGTCCAGCGTCTCTAAGCTTCTTAAGAAAAGCCGGCATATCTTTTCCCACACGGGTGGACTCCACTGACGGCTGCATGTGAACATTTTCAAATTTCTTCTTAGGATCTGCAAGCTCAGGCTCTTGTCTCACTGCTAACACAGGTGGGCATGCATTTTCTTGCCTGGGAATAGACAAAAAAAAGAACACAAATGATTAAATTAGTATTTTATGCATTACATCTTTCATAACTCTTTGGGCTGCACATGAATTTGTATTTGACACTTATATTTTCCGACTCAATGTATCGCATTTTGCCATTTGTAATTTGTAGCTATTCATAATAATGTAATTTACAGTTAAGTAACTCTTTTTATACATTAAATTATATATTACGTTATAATAACACTTCAATGATAAGTTTCTTACTGACATATTTGTAATTCCTTTTTTGTACAACTATAAAATATTCTCCCAAAGTAAATATCTTTGTAACAACTCTTTAATGACCATGTGCATTCAAGTGAACTTCAGTATTGGCCAGTGCATTGTATGCAAACAGCAAATCTTACTACAAGGTAATAAATGCTGATATGGGGCTTTAAATATTCGGTGTTGTTAAGACACTAGATCTAGCATGAATGCCTCAAAATTAATAACTTTAAAAAGTCAGCACTTCTTACCTTGGTGTTTTTATTTTGCCTTCCAAAACAGGTGTTGCCGTTTTTTTGGGTGTTTTTTCTTTGACTGAGTGACTCTCTTGGCTGCAGAAAAAAAAAAAAAAAACACACATTGCATGTACATAAGTGTAAAATCTAAAAGGTCAAACATCCAAGTAATGAACAAAGATACCAGCTAATAAATGTCAAACATTAAAATACAAAATGGACTCTTCATACTGCAATGGTCACTTGTTTGTGTATTGAAGTCATCAGGTACTGATGGAGTATTGGGTGTTTGCGGCAAACTAATCATTATGTTCAGAATTAAAAAGGCCTTTACCATGATCCCTCCACCTTGTTTTTGTGACTGGACATCTTGGGTTGACTTAAAACAATCTTGCTTGGAGGAGACTCCAACTGAGAGTAGTCTCTTTTAAAAGAAAGGAAAATTATTGAAAGAAGAGTGCTGTAAATTACTGAGCAAAAATTAACTGACTCTTGATGTTAGTGTTGCCTGTAATCCTACACTTTATACAAATAACTTATTTCCAGCATTGAATGCATTAATAATTCCTTACTCCTCTATGACATGCCCATTGCACTGGGGGTTTTGGATGAGCAGAGTCTCTGTCTTTGCCTCTTCTTTTCCTTCATCTTCACAGGCAAAGAGAAGTGGGGACACAACTTGGCTTTTTTCATTGTCTAGCTCTTCAACAACCCTATTCTCTTCAATAGGGCTAGATGTCTTCACTGGCCTATGTGCTTTGAATGGGATGTCCAAATCTGCAACAACAAAAGCAGCATCTTTAGCATTTCTACAAAATAAAAGTGCAAGTCTGAACATTTAATGTGTTGAAATTAGAGTTTTTCTCGGTTAAATACAGGTTTGAGTCTCTTACCAATGTCTAGTTTAGGACAACAAAAGTCTGAGTGAGCTTGTTGCGGGTTGCAGTACATCTCCTTTAGGACCCTAAAGATTTAAAAAAAAAAAAAACAGAGACTTAACACACACCACCACCATTTTGGGACTGCCTGACAGATAATGTAAATCCAATTTGAAGTGGTAAAAAGAAATTTGTATAACTACTGTCTCATACGCCCTTTGCCATGTGATAACATAACAGCAGTGAACAGCTGCTTCATCAGTGACAAAAACACAAAACAAAGCACCTCTGCAAGTTAAAATCAACCATCATGCTACATCCAAAAGATGCATCAAACTGCCTCAGATATCAGATCTCAGATATTATGCCTGACAGTAGCGGGGTGGCAGTAGCTCAGTCAGTAGGGAGTTTGGTTGGGAACCGGAGGGTTGGTGGTTCAATCTCAATACAGGCCAAAGTATGGTGGTAGACTGGTAGCTGGAGAGATGCCAGTTCACCTCCTGGGCACTGCCAAGGTGCTCTTGCACAAGGCACCAAACCCCCAACCGCTCGGGGCGCCTTTCCATGACCCCCCCCACTCTGATATCTCTCCATTAGGGCATGTATAGGTACTGAGCATGTCTGTGTAATTCAGGCCTGTGTGTAATAACAATATCCTCTTGGGCAATATATAATAATATATACGTTATTATTATTATCCAACATAGGAGTTAAATAATATGTAATATTAGCAGAAGTACATTACCATTTGGCATCTTGGAAGTTTTTCTGTTAGGTATTGTTCTGGGGGGACAGGTGAAGTCTCTTTCTCACACTGGTTTGTCTCTACATCAAAGGTCTGGAGCAGAGTAGATGGGGGTAATATGTCATCATTATCATGTGAGGATGGATCTGAAAATAAGAGGTAGATGTAGGTTAACATAATCAAAATGCAAAACAAACGGCAAAATATTAAAGCCAAACAAATACACGTTCAACTCACCCAAGTCATCAAAAATCCTATCAATGTCTCCCAATGTCAGTGTTCCTTCCCATTGTTTAGATGCACTGAAAAAACACAAAGGTCGGGTTAATATGATTGCTGTGACAAAATATGATTAGTGAGATTACACCCAGAAAGTGTATTGATTGTAAGAATAACACACTCAAACTCATGTGATATAAAAAGTATATAAACACTGAAAAAACATTACTATACTGTATGTGCAAGCCATAGTGCAGAAATCCTAAGTTTCAGCTCTACTGTTTAAAAAAAACGTACTCCGAGTTTTCTTAATACATCCATGAGTAAGTTACAAACATTTGTTTAAAACGTACCTTTCCTTGTTTGTTAAGTAGCAGAGTTTCCTCTTCGGTCTTCTCTGTGAACAGAATGTAAAGAACGTTACTAGCTAACGTTAACTACTGTAATTTGGTTCCTTTGTAAATTAGAAAAAAAGATTACAAGCAAAAACATTAATAGTAAAACCAAGTTTATATTCAATGCAAATGAGTTCCTATGCAGTAACTAAGCTAACGTTAGCTACATAAGATGGGCAAACATTAGAAACACCCCTCAGTGTAACCGACTACGTTACAGCCTCAAAAATGACCACGAAGTTGAAACCGTTTCACCAAAACCTGAACATTACTATAACCTTCGTATAGTTCGAAATTAACGGCATGTCGTGGCTGTTGGTTTTAGCTATAGACCGTTAAAGAAAGAGTTTTAACTAACGTTAGCTCCTATAACAATGTTATTTGTAACATTAGCTAGCTAACGTGCAAACTGGCAAATGAGTATAACGTTAAGTTCAATATCTCTTCCCCCCTTGGATGTCGTAACTTTACATGTAGCTATGTTTAGCACTCTTTCCTTAGTAGCCCAACAGAAAAAAACAACGTACCAAGGAAGGGTAATTTGTCTCCATTTGTGTTAGCTAGGTAGCTAGCTAGGCCAACTATAGACGTTAGACGGCTGTTTCCAACAGCGTTACATAGCTAGGTTATGCTATCATTTTGTTTTAATAACTGTTCTTAACGTTAGCTTACACGGTTAGCCCCCGAAATGCATTTATTTAAATCCACTCTCTAAAATCAAGTAAGGAACCACTATATAATCATGTAAAATCTAATGAGCCAGATTTGATAACAAACGTTGGCGGTAGCTCAAAACGGCGCAGTTTACTATTTGTAAATAACCCGCGCACTATGAGCCCGGGGTCTTTATACCCTGTGTTTAGCCTCTCAGGCAGCGCTATTGCCAATTTGGCAGCTTCTTACAGCAGCCTGTGCTTTAAAACTATAACATTAACTTGGGTATAGTAAAACTAAACCATAACCGCAACTATCCGACTGATGGAGCTAGTTGCTTATGGTCGTTTTGGATTGATATCGATTAATATAAATGCCTTGAAGAAAAACTCAGGGAAAAAAATCTTCCAAATCCCAGGGTGTTCTTCTTCTTCTATCGTATTTTCCGGCAGCCTACAACTGGTGCTTCGCGTTGCTGCCTGCTACAGGTTAATCATATCATGGTTATTGAAAGAGCCATTTTGGTTTATGTTTTTGTTTGTTTTGAATCTATGCAGATTATAAAGCATATAGCTAGGTTATTTAAATATATACAGTATAACAAGAAATCTAATAATCTTTGTTTTATTTTCTTGAAGTTTTGCTGTGTTGCATGATCAACGTTTAACTTTTTCACCCAACATCTATGACTGTGTAATATTTTGAAAAAGAATTTAACCCAAATAAAAGAGTTTACAGACTCAGAAAAGCACATACTAAGGAAAGCTCATTGTGGGACTGGTCCTAGTGGCTGTAATTCTGCATCACGGCTGAATATTGGGAAAGAGACTTCAGATATGGTATTAGGGGACCACTAAGATCTAAATAAAATCATCCAAAGAGCACCATGTCATGGGACCTTTAAAACAGTTGGTATAACGCATGATACATTTCATGAATATTTCATAATGAGAAAACCACAATTAGCATTGCCATATAAGTTGACATTTGATACAAAACTAACATACTGTAAAGTAGCATTATGGGAAATGTTAAAAACATACAGTGTAAGGTGGATGATAAGTGTTGTCCCTCTGAGTTTTATCAGAGCCTAATGTGTTGTGTTAGCAACTAATATGTTAGAAAAGAGCCATAAAAGTTCACATTTCAGTCAGCCAAAGTTGAAAATAATGTTGCTTATTGAATTAGTTTGCTGCAATCAGAATTTTACAATCATTAAAATTTACAACAACAAAGTGTTCTAATGAGTATAAAAAAAATAATGCCAAATAATGGCACAACTATTTTCTGATAGATCACATCAAATGTCAATGTGGTATATCATAAACATGTTTAGCGGAAAATCTTTTTCTGCTTCTCAGCAATCTCCATCGGTTCCATGGCTTTGAGACTTGGCTTTGAGACACTGCTGACACATTAGCTGTAGTGGTATCATAAGGACCTAGGGTGGAGAAATGCAAATAATGAGTAAGAATGGAGAGGAATGTAACATGTTAAACTAATATTTGTGATTTATCAACAACTTTACAGTGCCTATTCACAATCTAATTTAACATCCTCTAAGTTAAACAAACATTAACAGAGCTTTGACTCACCAATTCCAACTACAGACAGCTCGTTGAACACCAAACCTATTGCAAAGCCGACAACAGACACCACTATCGCAGCAAGACGTCCAAGATTATGTTTTCCCACTGTGTTCTACTGAGATCAATGAAAGTTATTAAAGAATAAAACTATTTAATGTGTAAGTTAAAACATCACCACATACATATATATATTTCATCATATGAAAAGAAGACAAATGAAAGACTTACCATATAATAGAAAAGATTACTTCAGTACATCATAGTGTTTTTACTGAATAAGCAAACAGTGTTTTTTGTGTCCTTGAAGGAGAAATGTAATCACTTTATACTTTATGACCTGCATTTGAACCTGACCTCTGACCTTGGCAAGTGATTATATCCAATAATACTGACAATTTCACCAAGTTGTGTTGTTTTCATCAATCATTAAATGTCTTTTTTGAAGATTGCCATAAAAAAGTAAAGAAAGTCTGTCATTCTAAGCAAATTATTATCAAAACAAAAATGTAAAGTTTCAAAACTACTTGTGTAACTTCAGAAAGGTTGACGTGCCACTGGTGCACGCTGAGCTTGCTCCAAGAAAATAAAATGCTGGCAGCAAAACAAAAACAGTGCCCACATGATGAAGACTTGATGAAGTCAAACAGGACATACCTTTCTTGGCTCTCCTCTTTGTGAGCTGACTCAGCGTGAAGAACAACAGTAACTGTGCAGAGGTTGGGGGACTGCCAGTTGTATAAATAGCTACATGTAGCTGTGTAAGAGTGAGGTTTACGACCAATCAAAGCATCACATGCACTTCTTATCTTATATAAAGTACATTCTACCAAAGTGCAGTGAATAATTAAAGACTAACTTCCCCATATAATCCATAATTATGAAATGCATTCATACAGCTGACTCCTGAATGAACAATGTATACACTTTGTGTAAGTTAATTTTTTATTTCTACAAATTTACAAATTTGATGAACGTATTTGTCATATTTGAGAAGTCATGTAAATGAAGATTTGAACACATGATGGGATATGAAAGTAAAAAGATCAAGTTGTTTTTTTAGGTGAGATGGGAATATCAAGTTTAAATTGTGTTGGTGTTATGGCTTGTGTCTCAATGAATTAATCTACTCAATAGAGTCTACTGTATATCTGGCAGTAGTAGATTTTGTTAATGCTTTTTAAATTTTAGTGTAAAGCAGGATCTACCCCATAAATCTAGCCAGAAGGCTATTTGTCGTGTTTGCTTGTACGAAAACAAACAAGGACAACAACCAGCAGTTTGAACTGTTTATCCAGTGACATTTGTGCTTATCTTTGTCTAATTCTTATTTATGTATATGTTTGTATTGTTTCCAAGCCTCAGGTCTGTTAGTTTATTTCCAGTCTGATCTATTTCAAGTCAAAGACTGTCTTAATATGGCTTCAAGCTAATGTTTTTTGAGGAGTTCAATGAAGAATAGATAATTTAGCCAGGCAAGTGTCAAATTATGAGATAAATGCAATCAATAAAATTAGCAAAGCAGAGAGGACAAAGAAGCAACTTAAATTGAACTTCAGCATCTTACATGTACAGAAAGGTTTACCATTCAACAGTTACTTAAATATCCTTTTCTGCTTCTCAGCGATCTCCATCGGGGACATGCTCTCTGGGCTGGGATCAATGTAAAATGGCTTTTTGATGTGCTTATAGATGACCAAAAATACACGTCCAGCAAAAGTGGCACAGGCTACTGCCAACAGGACAGCTATAGTGGAAAGAAAATATGAGAAGGAGGCATTAGTGTGCATACTGTCCCCTGTAGTGGGGTTTAATACCTGTATATATGTAACTGCATTATAAAAAAAAAATCAATCACAGTTACTACAATATTTGTAGAATAGTAAATGTAAATAGACATGAAGCATCCACCTGATGTAATTGAGATTAAAGATGTTTTTTCAAAGTTTCTTACTAGTGAAGATGTTATTGCGAGAAGGACCTGCAGTATTGTTTTTCGTGAAGGCCCCCGTCACTGCCCAGATCACAACGGGGTAAATGGTGAGAATGTACCTCACGTGTTTGTCAAGGACAAAGTTTTCTAGGTAAAACCTGCAAGAAATACAACACATTTGCTCCCGACATAGTTTTTTTAATGAACTTATTAAAGAGAACGCAGAAATATCTGCAAAAATATCTCCTTTTCACATACCACACAAACAACACGACAATCAAAACAGAGAGTGAGGTGGTGGCAGCGTCCGTTGGGGACATGTTTGCATCATAATTCAGCACGATAGTCAGGTTAATTAGGGATGCAATGGTTGTCCATGTTGCATATATGGCAACACCATTCTGAACCTGTAATAGAGACAACAGAAAAGGCTTAGCTGCAGAGACCTTTGCAGAGCTGGCACAAATGATGTTGCTAGGAGATAAACAGGTAAACATAAGCTTGCAATAGAGCCGCCATACTAACCAACACATGGTGAAGCCACAGGTCTACTTTGTGGTACTTGTTGAGCCAGGCGCCATAGTTTTGGAGACCACAGCAGGAAAAGAATATCATGACGTAGTTAGTCAAGGCAATTAGGATGAGGAAAGCTAGTGCAGCAGGCATCAACCTGATAGGGATGAAAAATAGAATAATGTATATTCTATTACAATGATGCAGAAAATCATTATCCAGTTACATACAACTGTGCTAATACTCTCCCCCCCCCCCCTTTTCTAATTGTAAATCTATCTGTTCATAACTCACTCACATCAAAAATTTGCCTCTTAGGGCCTTACAATCTGTACAGCATATAAAGAGAATAAAACACCAGAGGAAGAAACATTCAAGTAGCTGTATGTCTGAAATATGCAGTATATTCTTTCACTTTGTATTTCAACTTGTCCTCTATACATTGAAATAGATTTCAAACTGAATCCAGTTTAGTAAATGAAGAAAAGGTCTTACTTTCTGTCCCACAGGAACAACCATGCAGTATTCAAGCTCAGATTCAAGCACCAAGCCACATAAAATCCATGTGGCAAAATAGCCGGGCTGCAGTAGACGTAACCATATGCATTCCTAAAGAAAGAACATCCCAGAGAGATAAATGTTTGCGTCAGAATACCAGATACAATCTAGGAGACAAAGATTACCATGGCAATTCAATTCAAGCTGGTTCTTACTTCCTAAAGATGCCGGAGAGGACGTAGACCAACACTGAAGCCAGAAAGATGTAAATGATTGACCAAATGGTAAAGGTCCATCCTGCTGGGGTGATCTGGGTTATATACTCATCTGAAATAGTACTGGTGGTCTCCAAAAATGGATCTTTAGGACACAAATTTTAAAAAATACAAAAAAGATACAGATTTACTTACTGAAAGTTATTTTGACACACTTGAAAGGTCAAAGGATGCAACATTATTTATACAATTTTTTATTAAATAACGGAATTGTTATATCACAAATAGAGTATTAAAACCTACATGTTCCCAGCCCTGCCAGAGCAGTGAACACCATAGTGATGATGAAGAAAATCAGTGCCAGCGAAATGGCAATCACAAGGCTAATTTTGTGTTTTGCCATTGTGGAAAGGTTATCTAAAAACACAAGTATTATAAATTAAAACATATAAAGTAAACAAGCTTTGGACATGCCATGTTGACAATTATTTCTTAAAATTGGTTTAAAGGAGTTTCCGACATACCTTTTAATGTGCTTCTTGAATGAAAGCAGAGCAAACAATGTTGTAGCGAAGGGGCTTTTGTTGCGTTAAAAAGGGCTGGTTGTATAACAGTAAGGCTTTTATGGCCCCTTCAGCACGTGCACCTGTTTGAAACTTATATCATCTGTGTTTGCAAACTTTCTCCTTGCGTCTTTTGTTTTCAAATGACTGACTAAATATATCTGAATTGATAAAAAGATAAAAATCTGACCTCAGTTTGAATTACTTGATGCATAACATTTATATAAGCTGGACTTTGTCCGGGTAGTCATGTTTGGTAACAGGTATATTTCACCCAATCAAATCAGTTTGTAGCCCAGCAGGTGAGACCAGGTACTCAATGAATTATCGGACCTTTGAAGAACTTAGAGTGTGATAAAATGTTGGCCTGCTGCCCGCTGGATTGTATTGTGGAATGGTGGCATTGAGATCCACGCCTTGATGCTTCATGACCCAATTTTATTCTTACCTTCATTATTCAAGTCTCCTTCATGTTGCGCAATGCTGTATAGATACATACCGTATATATAATTTAACTTTAACTATGTAAATACCGTGCATATACACTATGTAAATACCGTGCATATACACTCCTTATATTTCTTTATTTATATTTCTACTCTGATATTTCTATTCTTCATGCAACTGTAACACAGAATTTCCCTTCGGGGATCAATAAAGTATTTCTGATTCTGATTTCCCATTCTGATACAGTATATATAGTATATATAGTACTTAGTGGTAATAAGTGTTGTTTGTAAGTTCCATTTGAAGTTCTTGTACTTGACTTGACTTTTTCCATACTTCGAATCCAATACGTCTCAAAGGGAAATATTGTATTTTTAATTTATTAAAAAACATGTTACAACCACATACAGTAGAATATGTCACATTGTTCTTGTTAAACTAACATGTAAGTATGAATGAGGTAAAACCACAACATTAAAATGCATTTTACACATTAAAGCATCACTTATTAACTCAACAATATAAGATCTATGATAACTCTCTCTCAGCAGGGTCATGTGAAAAGTAGAAGATAGTATGAATGAATTTTTAATTGATATGTTGTTGTCACATTATTTCCTTACTTTCTTCCCTTTTCCTGTTAGTTGTTACACTATTGTATTACATCTTATCATCATTTGTTGTGAATAGGCTGTTTGTAAAAAAGAGGGAGGTATGAGGTTGTGATGCTTGTTATAGCCTATCTGCCTATCACTTGTGTTCATGTGCATCTGTCATATGTTGTGCTATTTATCTGTCTGTGTAGCTGCACAAACGAGCCATGGAGCATGTTTGATCCACTTTCAAACAGTTACAACTTTCAACTTCGACGGACCCATCCAGTCCTCCTTGAAGTTGTCCTACCTTGCTGGTAATGCGTGGCTCCAGCTATGGTCCCCTGCACAGGTCATTTATGTTGCTGCGAGCTGTGCGCACTTCCACTGCGGTTGGGCCTTGAAATAAAGTCTGCAGCGCGTGTGTGTGTGTGTGTGTGTGTGTGTGTGTGTGTGTGTGTGTGTGTGGGGAGAGAGAGAGAGAGAGAGAGAGAGAGAGAGAGAGAGAGAGAGAGAGAGAGAGAGAGAGTGTTATTTCTTTATACTATATTATTAATATTAACAGTATATGGTTATTTCGGTTATTTCCTTAGACAGAAAGGTTATTTCCATAGACAGTTATAGAAATTATTATTATTATTTCAAAATCAGATGCGTTGCGTGGGTGGGGCGGAGTGTAAATAAAGTGCGGGGGAATTGTGTGGGTGGGGGGGTGAGTTTCATATCACGCATGCGCAGTATCATACCGGCGACGGCAGTACAAAGTAACGGTGGCCTAGCGAATAACAACAAGAGGATTACAGAGCCCAATTTGACAGGTCAGTTAATAATAAGTAACGGTACGTGTATTTAGAACTCTATGTGTGGAAACTCTTTATAATCATAAGCTAATTCAATTCATAATGTCGGCAAATTTGGAAAACATTGGGCTGTCGCATGAGCTAACGTAACATTTCAGAGCTAACGTTAGCTAGCTAACTAATTCAGCTAACAACGGCTATGACATTAGCTAGCTGACAAAGTGTAGCTAGCCCTAACGTATACCTGTGCTTTAATAATTTAATATTTTTATGTGCTTTGCTTATTTGTGAGTCGATAAGGGATTGCAGCACACCAGATACTTCTAATGATATGTTTTGTAAATGCAGTGGGATTTATAATAACCCAGGTAAGACATACAGCTAACCAGTTAGCTAGTTAGCAGGTATCCTTAGATGCCCCAAATGTTTAAACTATGTTTGCTGAGAGGATGATGCCATTTTGACGTTGACATACGGTAGTTTTACATTAGTTAGTGACTGTTTTGTTAATCCTTGTAATTGACACATGCTGAAAACTGGTAGTGGGTGCCCTACTTACCTCAAACTGCAATAACTATACTTAAAGTTGCTGGAATAGGATTGTGCCATCTATCCGTAACGTTAAAATAGTCATTTCCAGATTGGGAAAGTGAAACATTTTATCCAAACCTTCTCTAAGTCTGTCTACATAATGTATATTTCTGTATCTCTCTAGGCTGCACAATGAGTCAGGGTAAGGAAAATGCACGACTCAAGAGCTACAAGAACAAGTCCCTCAACACAGATGAAATGAGAAGAAGGAGGGAAGAGGAAGGCCTACAGCTTCGCAAGCAGAAGAAGGATGAACAGGTAAACAAAGTGTGGACGACGTAATTTAGACCTCAGCAGAGGATACGTTTTAATCTGTGTTATTGTGGATGTAGAATATTTTCCTGCACTACACCTTGAAAACACAGCACAGAGTTGTTTCCTCTCTATTCTTCTGGATGGAAACAAACTGTTGTTTTTGTGGTTCTATTCTACATGAATTTGCGAGATCTTGTCAGTCCTAGAGACTTCAGCTGTCAGTCATTCCGCAACAAATCCGGACCTGTTGGTTATTGACGGACGGTGGAGCACGAAGCCGTCACGCAGCGGAGCTGATCCGTTGGAAATTGGGGGTTAGAAAGACTGACAGTATTTATTTAAATATTATTCTATTCCAGCTTTTCAAGAGGAGGAATGTTGCCACAGTGGAGGATGATGGCCTCCCGGAGGATGATGGAATGGCGGATAGTGGCTATCTGGAGTCCCAGGCTAACAACATGGACCCACTCACGGTAAGCAGAGAAATCCCGCTATTCATCTGCATGCATTGAATATACGTATGAAGTCGGATGTGACAGCATTTCATCTGTGTTTTTTATCAAATCTCCATTTCTTTGCTTTACAGGGTGGGGTGATCTCTGAAGACATGACTCAAATGATCTTCTCCAGTACTCCTGAGCAGCAGCTTATAGGCACTCAACGCTTTAGGAAGCTCCTTTCTAAAGGTAAGAGTGCTGTAGATGGCTGCTATTCCTACAGAAACTTGATTGCAACAAGGGCTGGATGACAATTCACTGCCTTTAGCATGGGAAATTATACATTATTTAATACATACATTATATAAATGGAGTAAATTGGTTACACAAGCAGTTTCCTTTAACAAAACTATTTGAGAAACTGCCACTCCAGCTTGTCTTTGGTGCAGCAGTAAGAGACTTATTTCACTTATATTCACGTATAGTAAAATACAGTTTGACTATAAATGGAACAGTTTATCATATTGTTTTTAATACATGAGTAAATGTTTTAACCTCTTGATATAAAGATATCACTATGCTAAGCATTGCTCTTATTCATTTTTGTCATGTTGTCCACCTTTACTGTATGTCTCACACAGAGCCCAACCCACCTATTGATGAAGTCATTGCCACTCAAGGGGTGGTGGAGCGCTTTGTTGAGTTCCTAAAGAGGAGAGAAAACTGCACATTGCAGGTACATTTCCTCAGTATGTCTTTAGTAATGGCCCCGGTGTGCACTAAACAGGGGGGGGCTTGAAGCTGCTTTATTTTCCTTGCATTTTTTTCTCTGTATTCATCTTGCACATTAACTGTTTATATCAAATCTGAGTGATCAACATGTAAAACATACATTTTAAATATATTTGTTTATATTAATATATGAAATATATTGTTTCAGTTTGAGGCTGCATGGGTGTTGACCAACATTGCGTCAGGTACTTCCCATCAGACTCGAGTGGTAATCCAAGCAGGTGCTGTGCCCATTTTCATAGAGATGCTCAGCTCGGATTTTGAAGACGTACAGGAACAGGTAGGGAGGATTCAGTCATACCACTGTTTTTTCTGGTTATCAAGATTAGCCAATTGTCTCCCCACTGACAATCACTTCATCTTTTATCATGTTTATCTATTATAACTTTGATGTAAATAACAACATATATGTAGATAACCTGCCAAATATTTTACATTTGAATGTTGTTTATTGACTGCCCTAAATAATTGCTTTGACCATCAGGCAGTGTGGGCCTTGGGAAACATAGCAGGAGATAGCACAGAATGCAGAGACTTTGTCATAGACTGCAACATTCTGCCTTCCCTGGTGCAGTAAGTAGCAACTCCATGTCTTGTTGTCTTCATCCTAAATCTTATTAAACGTTAAAAAAAATAAAGAGCAACTTAAATCCTGTATTCTCAGTAAAATATGTTGCTTTTGCAGGTTATTAGCCAAACAGAATCGTCTAACTATGATGAGGAATGCAGTGTGGGCGCTTTCAAACCTGTGCAGAGGAAAGAACCCACCTCCAGACTTCACTAAGGTAATTTGCCAAGATAAATATATCACTATGGCAACAACACACTTCTCAGATTGCTAAAGTACATCATATCTCACTTTTCAAGGACACAAGCTGACACAAATGGAGTTATCTATCTAAACTGGAAAACTGTCACTCCCATTGGACTTAACACTAACATGTTGCTCTAACCCTGCCACCATGTCTCTTTTTCCCCCAGGTGTCTCCGTGTCTCAGTGTGCTGTCTTGGCTGCTGTTCGTCAATGACACAGACATCCTGGCTGATGCATGCTGGGCACTCTCCTACCTATCTGATGGCCCCAATGACAAAATCCAGGCCGTTATTGACTCAGGAGTCTGTCGCAGGCTGGTGGAGTTGCTAATGTAAGAATTTAAACACATACTGTATACTAAAATTCTAAAAGATTAGACGCAGCTCAGATATTTACTGTTGGAGAAGAGCGATGTTCTTACGCAGACAGATACAGAATTTTCCATGTGTACCATCCGACAATCCAGATGTGGGTGTGTTGTGACTGGAGCAGACTTTGTAAACAACATCTGAGTGATTACACATTACTATTCTGCTTATTTCCAGGCACTCTGATTATAAGGTGGTATCCCCTGCATTGCGAGCTGTTGGAAACATAGTCACTGGAGATGATCTGCAGACACAGGTAATGGCAGCATGTACACACACATACAAATATACTTCCTTTGGAGAAGGTAATTTAATACTTATAGATAACTATTTCTGACTTTGTGTGTAATTTGTGTGGTTGCCTAGGTGATTTTAAACTGTTCAGCGCTGCAGTCCCTACTTCACCTCCTGAGTAGCCCCAAGGAGTCCATCAAGAAGGAAGCCTGCTGGACAATCTCCAACATCACAGCAGGGAACCGAGCACAAATACAGGTGTGTGTGTGTGTGTGGGGGGGGGGGGATAACTTGGAAAATTGAGGTTGAATAGTAAGCATTAGCATTTCCTGATCTAATCACGTTGTTTTCCCTCTTATTAGATGGTGATAGATGCAGGCCTGCTACCTCCTCTCATCACTATCCTGCAGGTAGCAGAGTTTCGCACAAGGAAGGAGGCTGCCTGGGCCATAACCAATGCCACCTCAGGGGGCTCTGCGCGGAGCAAATTAGGTAAGACCGATGCAGTTTAACATAGTGTGTACAGCACTTTATTCAAGTTCTTGCATACAGTGTTAGCGTTTGGCTCTTTCTCATAGAAGTAATGATCATAAAGGTATGTAGAAGTCTGTTCCTTTTTTATTCAGGGCATTGATTTATAATTAAGTCACAACAAGTTGAGTTTGTATTTAAAAACTGACAAATTAATAAAAGTTGAGATAATCCACAAACAATATCCAAAAAAACTACATACAGCAAACTTTGCAAAATGGTAGGAGGAAACTGGAATTTATATAGGAATAGGAAATGAGCCAATACTTTTAATAACACTAATCTTTTAAGGCAGTAGGTAGACATTCCTTCAGCTGCTATAACTGTGGTGTAGATTTAGCTTTTGATGCAGTATGTGTGGTTTACGTGTCATGCTTTGTGTCCATTGTTAAGCCAAAGACAGTTTGATTCTGTATCTGGGTGTGTACTGCCCCCTGCAGGCACCTTGTGGATCTTGGCTGTATAAAACCACTGTGTGACCTGCTCACACTTATGGACTCCAAAATAGTTCAGGTGGCGCTAAATGGCCTAGAAAACATCCTGCGACTGGGAGAACTGGAGGCCAAGAGGGGAGGAGGCATCAACCCCTACTGTGCACTCATTGAAGAGGCCTATGGTAAGTGTCCATGCAACTCTAAGCAAAACCAAATCAATTTGTCTGTTAGTGGACGGATCAGAACATAAAGTCTAGTTTAGTTAAGTTAGTTTTAATTTATGGAAGATTATATCTTGATGTAGACAAGTCAATAATCTGAAATGATTTTAACTATGCTACCTCCCTCTCAGGTCTGGACAAGTTGGAGTTCTTGCAGGGCCACGAGAACCAGGAAATCTACCAGAAAGCCTTCGACCTGATCGAGCGCTACTTCAACACTGAAGATGAGGACCCGTCTCTGGCTCCAGCCGTTGATCTGCAGCAGCAGCAGTTCCTCTTCCAGCAGTGCGAGGCCCCGATGGAAGGCTTCCAGCTATAATGCTTAATCCTTTGCTAAGCATTATAGCTTCACCTTCATCCTCACCTCTGCTCATTTCTCCCTACTCTCTGCCCACTGCCACGATCGAGGGTTACGAGTAAACTCTCATCTGCCCTCCTCTTTCCCTTCTCATCATCAGAGAGTTTGATTTAATCATTATCATGATTATAAAAAATGTAACATTACAGGAGCACGTGTGCGTACGTCCAACGTGGGTGAAGTTCTGCAGTTTTGTCGGCCAGTTTGTAAAGGTTTCACTCATCAGTCTTGCGCCTGAACCCCACCTACCTGCTCAGGCCCCGGCGTCTCCTACTAGCAGATTGTCCCAGTAACACCACCTCTGTTGTACTTTGTGGATTTCCTCAGCTCATCCCAAAACAGCACTTCTTGCCACAGGATTGACAATCCCTATATTCAATAACTGGGAGTTTGTAGGACTGCACTGCTTGTCTGATTGAAGCATTAATGACTCACAAGACAGACAAAAATGGACATGATTTATACCCCCCTTCCACACACACACACACACATGCAAAGAAGAATGATCTAACTGAAACACTGGACTGACCATGAGACGTTGACCACGTTTGACTGTGGTCTTCAGACTGAACTGCCCACACTGGGGCCTCGTCGCCAGTCCCAACCCCAACCCAAGGACTCTACTGACTTCTAAAGAAGGCACTTCAACAACTCAAAAATGGAGGTTGAATTCCATCACCTCCTCTCTGGTCATTGGATAAGTGACCACAAATGGACAAATTAGGAACTTGACTGTGTCGCTGAGGGGTGGAGCTTGTCAGTGACATAGCAAGCTGCTTTGCGTTTCCTCCTGGATCTCATATCATGCATTCCTTTATATCCACTTATGGGACTTTCCACCTGCACAGGTTTCATCCTGAAGAGTTTAGACTGCCTCTGGTGTGATGTGAATAACCCCATGGAACCATGGGAATTTAAGTCTTCCCTCGCACTGAGAGCATTACACAGACTTGGACAAGACAAAACAGACTATTTAACTCTGGATTCTGTCCAGTAGACCAGCGGGAATTTGTATTATCTTACCATAATTGCATTTCATTTACAGCACTTTAGTTCAGGACTGATACCTGCTCTTTGAGAATATACCATAGTTTTTACGTTAACTATTTAATTGGTTCATTACACGCTTCCTCAGGAAGCTGGGTTTAAAGACGTGTGGTCTGAATCCTCGGCCCCCTTCTGGTATGACAAGGATTACAATGTACTTTACTGTTTGCCCTTCCCACAATGGGATTCGAGCAGATTGTGGACTGAAAAGCTTAGCACACTAATGACAACCAGTAGATCATGCTGCCTCAGCAAAGCTAGAAGAACTATATTGTGACAAAGTAAACCAGATTCTCAGAAAATTGTCTGTTTAGCTGTGAGCAGTTGGTTCAGGTAGTATTTTCCAATTTGATCATGCCATATCATCTACACATCAGCTATTTGGTCTAAAGTTGGTCTTTTTTTAAAAACAATGTTTTTTAGTTGGTTAGCATCTGCCATGTTGCTGATGGTGCCATAATCCTAATTCTACAGGAATCCTAGATAATTTAAACAAAAATACAGATAAAAGCTTGAAAATACTGATCACCTACCTTAGCAAATGTATGTTTGTTTACCAAGTTCTCTTAACATTGCTTACTTTTATCAAAATCTCTGCAAGAGATGACCAGTTCTATATGTTAATTACTGTTTGTTGTATTGAGTTTGTGCTACTGTCCCTTGTTATGCCATTTGCATAAAAGCTGTTTCATAAACCAGTGTAAGTGAATCCGTTTCATTGTAGTTTGTGTACAGGTTGAATCTTTTTAGAAATCATTTTCCCTGATCAAATTACTGCCAATGCGCTAAAGACATGTACCTCTGTGTAAAGCAGTAACTAGTGCTCATTCATATAGTCAGTTATTCTACAGAGTATTTTCTCAACTAATCGTTTGGTCTACAGTGAAAAGTATTAATTTTATTTAGACCTTTGACTTGAGAGTTGCAGTTTATATGAAACCATGTCAGGTTGTTCAATCAGATGGGAATTCTTAAGAAGCAATACTTTATTGAAGTGATTATTTTTTGGTGCTCACTATATACAATCACAGATGTCACATCAGTCATGAACAAACCTTCCAAATTACATGAATATCAGGACACAACAGAACATTGTGCATATGAATTATGTCTCTTGAAGTTCTTAAGAAAAAAAACCATTTGAAACTCTTCAGGGCTTTTTTAATAATAATAATGTATACTTTATTAATCCCGCAAGGGGACATTACAATGTCTTCACGAGACTGTCTCTGAGGCAAATTAAAAAAAAAAGGACACATAAGGCATTTATCTTGAAGAGATTCAGAGGTATGTGTTGAAAGTTTTCTAGATGGAAAACTTAATTGGAGCATCTGTTAAACTCATTTGTCTAGAAATCATTTTGCTGCATAGTAAATGCTAGGAACTCATAAAACTCCTAAAAGCTCCATCACATTGTCTGTGTGTATTTCCACTCTCCTGATACAACCAAATACTGATGCCACAGTAATTGTTAGGGCTGTTTCCTCAAGAACAGGTTTCAGTTTATAACCTCAATATCTTCACTGAAAAGATAAAACCTGATTTTAGGTTTCAAAAATGGTTAAATCCATAGTTGTGTGTTAAGGTCAATCTCCAAGTTGCAAAACTATAAAGTATTAACTTCTCTGATATCTTGTGATGACGCTCTAAGATGGGAGTGGGAAGCTCTGATGTTATGATATACAGTAAGAAGGGGACTCTATTCTCCCAATATTGGGAGGGGGGTTGTGCAGGGACTAGTTGTCTTCCATCACTGAGCCTTCTCAGACAGGGCAATAGCAGCTTCCTTCTCTCTTTGTAGTTCCTCCCTCCATCTAGCTTTCTTCTCCATGTTTTGGCCTGTCAGGGACTCATGCCTGCCTACAGCCTGTGACAAAATGAGACACATTACACATAAGATCTGAAAGACTTGGAGTGTGTAATGAAGGCAGGGATAAGACTGTTCCTTCACATTGTTCTTAACCATTCAACTAAGATTTCGCTTCTTGTAAACATACTGGAGAAAAACAATGACTGCAAATACAATGTAGTCATATAGTGTCACTCACCCGTTTGCCCAGGAACACCATCAACAGGCAGGATGCTATTGTGGTCGCCATCATCACATAGCAGGCTTTCACTCTGATTTTGTTTCTGGCTGCATCAATCATCTCAAACCTGTGGAACACACAGCCAGGTGCACAAACCAATGTCATTGTAGCCAGATATTTGAATGCCCAAAAAAAACAATGTAGAACACATCAACAAGCAGGCTCTACTTTACTACTTTGTGCTGTTTTTAAGCTCAGCACACAAGTAATGTGCAATGGCCATAATGGCAACAATCACCACCAGCTATTTATGCTTCTCTCAGTCTCTTATGTCAACATTAATTAAAAATGTTCCCTGTCTCGGTTTATTGTGGATGCAAGGGATCGGAGGTCTGCAGTATGTATGCGTGACAATCAGGTCTTTTATCACTGAAGAGCAGATATGATCTCCACCCTGATTTCAGGAACCACAGTAATCACCTCCAGCCAAAGACAGACGCCTTGTTTGAACTGTAGCCATCTTGGAACATCAGCTACCCACAGCAGTACCACCACTCATCTAGTTAGTTACCTCTGTTCTTGTGATGTATCTTAACTAAATCATGCAAAGAGCCAATCAGATGGGATTGTGCTGGGTGGTCTGGCATAAACAGGAAGAGGCTACTTACGATACAAGCTCTGGTATCTGGTCTGCTGTCTTAAAGCGTCCAGACCAGACTAGCATCTTCTTGTCCATATTTGAGGGTCTGTAGCCTGGGAGTCTGAATGCGGCACGAGGTGCTGTATAAAAGAAAGCACACGTTAGAAAGAACAAACAAAGTTTAAATTTACAAATCCACATTTTGAAGAAAGAATTCACAGAGTTCAGTTTCACAGGCCCCATTAATTAGCTCCATCACCCCTGATGTAACCTCACATCCTGTGTCTCTCCCCCCTCTGGGACTAAAGAAAACTTTCACACACTTGCTATGATAACAAGTGACCTGTGATGTACAAAATCCTGTGACAATCATTATGGGGATGTTTCATATGTCAGTAATATTCTGAGGAATGCAACTTTCTTAGAACTTAATAGTTATAGCTCATCCCAAATGAAAACCACTTTGCACGCACTTCGCACGCACGCACAATAAGTAAAATAATGTACACCAGATTGGGTTGAGTCATCAGTTTTCCTATTATATATACACAGTATAAATATACCTATTGCCTTCGTCTTTTCCAACTTTATCAGATGTGTAACAGTATTCTGAATCACTGGTGAACAGAATAAATGTGTAGTAGTAAATAAATGTGGATGTGTGCCTATGATCCAAAACTCTACCTTGTGCTGGAGCTGCAGGAGCCTCTGCTTTGACCTCCTGTGGTTTATTGCACATCCCTCTATGGTTCCATGTTTCAGTGACATGTCTGCACCTCTGACCTGTTGAGATATTTAAAAAATGCAAATAAGAAAAACATGAGTATCGGATGGAGGCATAATAACTAGGTCTAAAACTATTATTTTGATATTGGTTAAACTGATGAGTATTTTGGTCTATTAAATGTAAGAAAATAGAAAATAATGCCCATCTCAATATCCCAAAGTTACTTGGGCCTACAGATGTTGTTTTGTCAAACAGTCCAAAAACTAATGATATTCGGTTTAAAATCCCATGTGATAAAGAAAAGCAGTAAATAATCACAACTATGAGGCTGAAACTGCAAAATGTTTTGTTTGTGTAAAATTACTTAAATAATTACTACGCTATTGTTGATTTATTTTGTGTTCTAATCAGTTCAGCACTAATCATAAAACACTTAACTAACTAACTTAACTAATTCATGCCAAAATATCACTACAACTAATTTTACATAAACCAAAAAGTGCCCACAAGATACCTCATAATAACATCAAGGAGCGCTGGCCACTTTCATAATAAAACGGAGGGGTGTCAGGATAACAAAGCCTAGAAATATTGTATAATCATTTTTTTAGTAAGGCCTTTTAAATTTTCGTTCAGGAACCGGTATCGAATCCATGGTATCGGTACCGGTGTCAGTTTTGAACATTTTGAATGATACCAAGCCAGAGTCCTATTAACACGTTTTATTGTCACGTAAGAATAATTTAATCGAATTATGATGTTTGACATTCAAAGAACGAGTGGTAAAAATACCAAATATATAACAGCATGTACGATTACTAAGGTTACAACGATTAAATTGAGTTGGAAAAAGACTATTATTACTCCACAGTGCTGTGGAGGTCTGGCAATGCGAGACTAGCCAGTTGATAATCAAAACAACACAGAAATCAAATGTATCGATACGAACCTAATAAGTTGCTAATGGAAATCCGAGATCTGACGAAATTCATGCTCTTTAGAATAAGATGAAACGTGTCTATCAATCCATTAAACTGCGTAGCGTTAGCACATCAGCTCCCCGTCATATGTTGAAAGTCAACTAACTGCGCGTTTACCATTTGCCCAACAGGACCCCGTCACATAAGCGCATGAGCCTCTGCTGTATGCCTGATCAAAAAATGTTACATGTCTTTCCGGCTTATGTGTGTCTCATGCGTCTCTGCAGCCGCCATTTTGGGACAGAGTAGGGCTAAGGTTGACCATTAAAACTCATAGAAAAAGCTAGAGTTTTGGGCAACATATGGTAAGGTAATACTAGCTTATGCAAGGACTTTTTTTTAGTAATTAGTAATATGTGACCAGATGAGAATGGGTAAAAAGCGGCACGAATCACCAAACTTATTTATTAATTTTATTCAGGAATTCAACTGTCTGTCATGTAAACCCGAAAATACAAATACTAAAATCATAAAAATCATGAACTCAAGTGTTATTATGAAACAAATAAAACAAACACAAAGTGTTGGTCTGTAGTTGTAGGCCTAGTTTGCTGCTAGCAACAGCAAACTAGGGTCAAATACCAAACTCCTTCCTACATATATTGCAAAACGCTTTGTTTTGCATCACGTAAAAACTGCAGTAATCAGGGGTGTTCCCCTACCTAGTCCTCCCGGAACCTGCAGAGGCGTTTTTGCTTTTTAGCTACGTGTTCATTGGGACCCGCGATACCAACCTGAGGCTCGGATTTGGGACAACTGCTTGGAATTTTTCGGGACGTCTGGTCATCCTAGTAATATATATCAGTATGTTGCAGAAAATTTTTGTCATGTAGCTATACTATTCCAGTGGCAGCTGAACTGCATTTCCTCGAGACGAGTCAATCACCATAGACCCTTGTTAGAAAAAACTAATGACGTGTGTTCTTTGATGAGGACGAAGAGAGGCTGGGGGTCCATTTGAGAATTAACAAAAGGTTTAATGAAACAGCATGAGGAAGATGATAAGACAAAGACAATAAAACACAAAACATGACAACACTGCAGCTGACAGCAGACTTGATCCATACTTCTCCCTGATGGAGTCACATGAGACTGCAGTCCTGAATATTCCTAAATCACACACATTTATCCCCTGCACTTGGGGGCGGCTCCTTTTCACCTGGTGTATTCAAACCCATTCTCATTGGTCCGCCAATAGCACGGTAACATGTTGAGTGCATATTCGCTGTCCAATGAGGGAGGACACGGCTCTACACTCTGCCCCTTTTGGATCGTTTTTGGTCACAGATCAAAAGGTTCTATCATGTAAATGAGAAATTCTAACAAAAATACAGGTAATCAACATTCTATTGTCTTAGCCTAGTCTAAGACACTAGGGGGTAGGAGACAGAAGGTTATTTCCTGGTGTGAGGAAAAAGGCTTCTTTAAATGCCAGACTTGACCTGATCAATTTCTTTAGAGTCAGAGGAACAGAGGGGAGGTGAGAGACAATAGGGCCGTCTTGACCTCTTCGCTGAGACAAAATGCATATTTTCCAACAGAAATACATTGTTGTCATAAAAAAAAATACATTGTTTTCAAAACATTGTTTTTAACTTTTTATAACTCAACACCCTCAATGTTAAAACATCCCAACTTCTCACCAGAAATTAAACATGATTACAGCCAAGTACAAAAACGGTTTTGGTCTCTATAGCTCATTTCATAGCTTTATGACAACTTTACAGGGGTGAATTTGTATATACTGATCACCCGTTTTAAAGCTATAAAGCATACTGTTACACCAGATAATGGATTTTGGTATGAAACCCCTAATTTTAACTAAACCAAGTATCCTATTATACATACCCTACATGTCTGGCATTTGAAACAAAGCAAATTGGTTAAAAGTCCAGCAAAAAAATCCTATTTTATATATATATTTAATTAGTTGTGAATAGACCTGCCTCGATAGATAATAGGAGGTATATCTACTCCGTCCCAATATGGCGGTCGCGTCGACGTATTGCTCCAATGACCGGTACAAAATACCAGCTTGTCTGCTGACATGGTACGTTTTTAGACGTTTTTTAAATAGAGAAATTGACTTTAAAGTTAACCGCGATAAAATTTTGAAAATTAGAAATGAAGGTGAGAATTATAGCTAATATACGGTATGGACTGCAGTGTTTTATTCAGGCACTGTGTTAACAGCCACTAGCGTTGTGTCTAGAGAGGACCCTGCAGTCCACCATGGCGGCGCCCGGTGGAACTTTAAACTGTGAGGACTTTTCAATGTTTCAGGTAATTTTAACGAAGGATTAATCGATCAGTGCTAACTTGTCACGTATTCGCAGCAATCCGAATCGTAACCGTGTGAAAGTTCACATCTCGTGTTTATTTTTGTGTAAACCAGTGGTTGAGTGACTCCTGATCCTAATGGTCACACGTTTTGCTCAGTGAAGGAGCCAGGCTGGATCAGCAGGACTGAAAACAGACATCATATGGTCTGAAAGTCACTGTCACGGGTCTCCAGATGAACATACCCGGCCAGCATGTGATACCTGACCCGTTAAAGTTGTTTAAAGGTCCCATATTATGCTAATTTTCAGGTTCATATTGTAGCTTGGGTTTTTACATGAACATGCACCCTTTAATGTTTAAAAAAAAACATTTTTTTTTTTTTAATCTTACCGCCTATCTGAATATACCTGTATTCACCTCTGTCTGAAACGCTCTGTTTTAGCACCTGTCTGTCACTTTAAGCCAGACAGATAATCAGTTCCTATTCTGATACTCAGTTTCATTTGTCTGTGTGTATGTTTTGTCTGTTGGCCAGATTCAGTATGTAATTTTTAAGACATCAGGCTAAGTTCTGATAACCAGAGATAACTTAAAAAAAAACATGACATGTATTTCAGTCTAACACATGTTTTGTGACCTTTCTGTTTGCTTTGATGTTTACTTGAACTGAGCCACTGCCTATCTTGATGCCACACTGTGTTTCTCAGGAGGTGCTAAAGTTGATGCGCACCATAGATGACCGCATCGTACATTCTCTGAACACCACCGTGCCAACAGTCTCCTTCTCAGGAAAAGTGGATGCCACACAAACATGCAAACAACTATATGAATCTGTGAGTGATTGAAAATAATGTGTCCAAGTTACCTTCACCTTTTTTTATAAAATTGCTGAAGCAGTTCTTATAATAATCTCATGCATTCCACAGATGATGGAGGCCCATCTGACCCGAGACAAAGCTATCAAGTCCTGTATAGCTCAAACATCTGAGGTGGTGGGACAACTGCGTGAAGAGAGAGCAAAAGATGGCGAAAACCTGGCACTGCTGAAACAGCTCAGAAAAGAGCAAACCAAAGTAAGTCCTGTTTGTAACACTAGTGGATATGTTTTTGTGTGGAATAGATTTATATAAACAATTGTGTAAGACAGAAGTGGATATTATATTTCTTTTTTGTGATCACATTTTTTTTTTTTTTTTATATATTCAAAAAATTAACAAACAAATTACACTGCAAAAATGGAACGCGTCCCAGAGCCAAAAAACACAGAAAGAAAAGCTGGGAGGGAGACATAACACATGCAGAAACACACACACACACACACACACACACATACACATACACGCATAGACATAGACAGACACAAGACAAGGGACCAATCACATGCACAGGTTGAGGTCAAGGCTATAGCACAAGATTACAGCCCGGCCCTCAAAGAGCCGGTGATGCGCCAAGTGTCCAGGGTCCTTTCTGGCACTCTATGGATGCGCGCCATCGTATATCACATATTTTTATAACAATTCTGTCATCTTACTTAAATAATGTATTTTTTCTTCCACATCTCCAGTTAAAGCTTATGCAATCAGAGCTGAATGTTGAAGAGGTTGTCAACGATAGAAGTCTGAAGGTATGGACACTGTTATTAGTAATGTCCCATAATCACACACAAATGCTCTGTCATCATCCTATATCGTACTTATTCCTAATTTCATGTGGCCAGATTTTTAGTGAAAGGTGCAGAATCCACTACATACCCCCGAAGGTGAAGTAAAGACAAAGGTCCGATGAGAGGAGCTGCTTCACTCGAGGTTTGAATCCAGACCGGAGTCTTGACCGCAGGCTGCAGACCATCCACACCACTCTGACCTCTTCTCCAATACACGTGTATTCCATTGTGATTATTGTATTGCATTACCACAGCTGTAAAACTGTCATCTGTGAGCTGCTTTAAGGAGAAACATTGTACAAAAAAAGTATTTCTTTTTTTTTTTTTTAAAGGAAATGAAATGTTTTCAAGTGTGTTGTCTGTGATTTAAATCATTTGAGTCTTTTGATGAACTTTGTTTTCTATGCCGTGATACAGTTTTAACTTCTCAGTCTTACATTCTTGTACAGATTTTAATATTTCAACAAATGTCAAGTGGATTGGGTTAAAAAGTTGTACGGGCCTTCATGGTTCACAGATAATGAATCCTATTGACACAATGTGAGCATGTTAGCTTTGAGCTCAAAGCACCACTGTGCCTTAGTACAGCCTCACAGAGCTACTAGCAGGCTGTAGACTCTTGATGTTGTTTAGTCTTCTTTGTTTTTGATTTTTGTTGGATTCTGTATGTTCCCTATTTGTTGAACTCAGAAAGTATGAACTATACTATCCTCATATAGAGCTCCCACCAGGTAATTGACATTAATAAATTGTTTCCTGGTTTGTGTAATCTAGACTCGCGTTGCCAGACCTTCCTCCACAGTGTAATGAGAACTCACAACCTGAGAAGGTTAAAAATCTAAGTCAGTGGAAAGGTGGGTGTAAACTATACAGATTTCCCATCCAAGATGACATTTACCAAAGAAAAACAAAATGCATAAGAAACAGAAGAAATATAGATTTTAATGATTTAATCGTTATCTCTTAGATGATAGTGCATTAAATGTGTTGCTTCCCAACACCAAATATCTATATCTGTGTGTTAATACATTCAAAATCATGTTAAAAATGCAGATCTATATCTGTGTGTTAACTGTTGAAAAACTAGAGTTTTTTTTTTACGACTCAGTAACACTTTTAACAATACTACTGATTATATTATTCAGTGACTGGGGAAAAATACTGTACATTTGTTTAACATTTTCCTAAATTCAGCCTGACATAAGGTATCATTAGAAACTTAGGATCTCCACCAGAAGTTGAAATAAAGTTCTGTGGGTTCATAATGTTACACTACACTGCATGAGTTTAGTCCACAAGGCAGTAGGGTGTATGTCCATGTTATTACACAAATCTATGTAAAAATACTGTGGCACAGTGGATCTTGTGATTTTCCACACATAACCATCAATAACCTGCAATCAACAGTGGCCATTTGTTTTTAAAATAAAATTGAACAGTAATCAAAAGACAAAATACTCTGAACCAAACCACGAAATAGGTTGTTTAGCGTTTCAGGGTAGACAGTTGGCTTAACAAATTACTCTCCCCTTTTTCAAAATACAAATTTTAAAACACATTGACCACACTAGAAAACCTAAAACTCAGGAGCTCTAAATTGGCAAAAACTACAAGATTATTTAGACATTTCAAATTGTATTCAACTAGGCTACTTTACACCATAAACTGTATATTATTATTATTATTATTAATATAATTATTTATATACAGTCTATGCTTCAGACCCAAACAAGAATTTTATTTTATTTGTGTTTACCTTTACATGTATTGGATGTGAAATTCCTGTACTGTGTTTCCTGACTATATTTCCTGATATAGCAGTGATTACTGTGTACATTGTGATACAGATTTTTACTGTACGGCTCTTGTTTAACTTAAAGCAGAAAAAAAATTGAATAGAAAAACTTTGTTACCTTACTTCCTACTTTGCTTACGTCAATAATTAAAGGGAGGCCACTAGAGGGTGCCGTTACTTTACACGGAAATACGAGTCGTAGTAGTTAATGCTTGAACAAACGACTTATGGGAGTGATCAGTCTCGTAAAATGTGAGTATTTTATCTTCCTCAACTTGAAATCTGAGCTGTGCTGCCTTTTTTTATTTATTTATTTTTAGAAAATGTTCCCACACAATGAATAGACTTGTTTGTGTCTTCACTCTGTCAAAAAATTCTTTCTGCACACTGCCTGCCAGTTAAAACCACCCTAGCCTGCAGCTATTTCACAAATTCCCACAGAAAGAATAAATCACACATACAGTTGTTATCCTGGCTCAATATATATAACAAATCAAGTCAAGTCAAGTCAACATTGTTGTCAATTCTGCAATATGTGCCATGCAGAGCAATTAAAAATGCGATTCTCTCCGGTGCAATAGTATAATATAAGTATAATATAAAAGATAAGAAATATATACAAATAAAGATTAAAAAAGATAAGTAATGTGTACAAATAAGATAAAGAAAGATAAGTAATTCATACAATATAGTAATACATTCTAAATAGTCCAATTGTAAGGCAAAATCAAACGAAAGATGAAGATATTTAAAATGTTCAACATAAAGGAAGAGTTCCTGGGTGTCCTCTTTTATATAAAGTGGCCATGCAGATACTGATGTGTGTGTGGGGGGGGGATGGGGGGGCACCAGAAAAGAAAAGCAAAAGCTTCATATAAAAACCACAAGAAATACAGATTTTTTAAAGACTTTTATTATTTCTTTAAGAAGTAGTGCTTTCAACTTGCTGCTTCCCAACACAATATCTTTATCTTTATTTGTCCATACAATCGAAATCAATGAAAAATTCTTTCACAATGAAAAGCTGAGCATTTTAAAATGAGACTGCAGCCTGTAATTATTTCACGGTTGAAACAGATTGTGTGATCACAGTAGGATGTCGTCTTTGGTTTTGTTTTCCTGTTGACCGAGCAGCTCAATCTCTTCTTTGCCATTGCGAAATGCCTTTGAGACCAACAGGTGGATGTAGTCTACTCCTCCAGTGTGAACCTGTAGGAAAAAGAGAGACAACGTGGACATCTGAAAAACATCCATCTTGATCTTGTGTTGCTGAACAGTGTCTTCTACCATCAATGATCTGTTTAATTGTATAAAACAGCGGAGCAGATGAAAGTGTGATTGGTCACACTGAATCACCTCAAGTGACTAAAACGGTTCGTCACAATGTAAGGTCATGTTTTTTTTCACAAATTTAAGCACAGTTTTAAAACATTTAAACAGTTATTATTATACAATCATGAAAATATATTCTACTTAGATGTTATTGTATCTGAACTTTTGCTGAATGCAAAAATGAATGTGTCTTTGAAAATACTGATTAGATTTGTTCACGTTGATAACATCAGAGCATGTCAAAATCATATGTGTGGCTGAAAATACCCCCAGACCCCTGAGGGTTAAGGCTAACTGGTGTTTACTGTCCTGCCATAGATTTGACATGACATTAGATTCTACTGGATGTGACAGACATCTGATGCTTTCAAACTTCCTTTTCACCAACCACAATGTTTACCTTGATACGGAGTTTAGGTGGATTTGTAGACTGAGATGTGTAATTAACTGCTGTGAATTTCACATATTTCTTCTTCGTCTTTACTTCCACTTGGCCCTTCACCTGTGTAAATAAAATACAATGTAAATGCATTCAAGTGAGTTGTGTGTGTGGAGGTTTTGAAGAATGTAGGAAGCTCACCTGATCACATATCTTCTGAATGTCCTTAGTGGCATCCATTGGCTTACTCTGTCCTCCAAGTTTGCCAGGCTCTGGGTGTTCAGGCGCTTTAGGAAGTTTGGTTGCCATTGTCACAAGATCCGTTGAAGTTAACAGAAGTCAACAGTCTGCTTTTGTGTGTCTTGAGTGTTTAATTTTCAGCTGGTTATTAAATGTATTATACTGAGACTACCTCTGATGCAGACTGGAAGGTGGCTCTACTGCATGACATTTTGGGAGGAGCTACAGTACAGGTTTGGTTAGTGTTCATTCTTCATGAATTATTCCATAATTTAAGCTTTCGCTGTGGCACTTTCCAAAAAACAGTATGTCCACACCTTTTGGAGTGGACACAAAAAATAATACAAATGTATTTAAAGGTTATTAAAGTAGCATGTTTGGTTTGGACTTTACACTAAGAGAAACTATTGAACAGTTAAAACTCAACAAGTCAGAGTTTAATGGTAACACATATGGATAGTCTCAAGTCTTAAAATATATAACCCCATATTAGGGCTGTGCAATTAATCAAAATTGAATAGTGATTATGATTTCTGCTCCCAATGATCACAAAAACAGAATAATTGAGGAAAACTTTTATTTCTCTCATTATGTTTTGCAAGTAAACTCTTATTTTATCTTGTGTTCTGAATGAAAAAATAAAGTTTAAATAAGAAATGTAATAAGGAAAATTGCACAGTTGTATGTGTTTTTTTTACTGTTGATTCATTTAACTTTTTCCACTGTTTTAGTTAAATAATTGCAACATATTTCTAGAACTCAACAAGTAATTGTGTTAAATTATTATGATTTCAATATTGACCGAAATAATCGTGATTATATTTTTTTCCATAATCAAGCAGCCCTACCCAATATAAAGATTCTGTGCCTATGTTACAGTGTTTGTTTGATATGATTTGCATAAAGGGATGGGTAATCTTCAAAACTCAAGCTCAAGAACCTGGGGCGATGTCAACTGCTGCCGTTAAGTCTAGACTTGTTTGTGTGTCTTATTGCTTCCAAATGTCTTTATCCAACACCTTTTTCTTCACACTCTGCCAGCTGAAACACATGCAGCTATTTCACAAAGCAAACTCCAAAAGAAAAGCAACAACAATGACAATTGATAACTCACTGTTCTCTATACTGAGTTCACTTTTTTCAAAACTTTTCAGACATCTCCCTTTACCAACATTCAGCTCAGCACGGCAGTTAATCTAACATCTGAAATGATAGGCCACTGGAGAAATCAGAACACTCTACAGGTACCAGAATCAACTCTGGTACCAGAACACTCTAAAGGTTGCAACGTTAGGGGAACGTTCTGAGAAAGTTCAATGTAACCAAAAACTAACGTTCCCAGAATTTTAAGAAAACTTTCTGCTCAACCAAAATGCTTCCAAAACACAACCAAACCTAACCTTCAGGGAACGTTCTCGCAACCAAAAACAAACATTCAACAAAAATTGTTAGCTGTGGCAGACATTGTGAATAAACTCCTTTTATATTTTGTAACTGGCCTCTTGTCCTGGTTTGTTCTGGACACTTACCTGTTTTCATCACTACATAGTATATATATATGTGTGTAAACCTACAGGAAATCAAAACTTGGGATTATTGTGAAGCCAAATATACCTGCAGTTCACTGTGAAAGCATGCCTTTGTTACTTTCCAAGTAATACATTGGTTTTATAAATGTACAAACATTTTCTCCTATCCAAGTGTGATGGCCATTTGCTACCTCTTACCATGAACACAGCTATAATGTTGAATGTTATAAAAGATCCACCTCACGTATGAACCAGGACAAAAACTTAGCAGTCCTTAAAAAGAGACAGCACTCATACTCCATCTATTGCTCCGAGCTAGGCCTATTAGTCCATACAATTCAGGGCCCAGGGCTCAGCCCTACGCCTATAGGGGAAACATTTTAAAACATCAAATAAATTTGACAACAGTGTCATCTAGTGACAATTTATAGTATAGAAGTAATATAACACATGACAAAATGAAAATCTGAGTTTAGAAAAGAATGATTAAAAGACCTAGAAAAAACTAATGAACAAAAGATAAATCAAAGCCTACACCAAACTTCAGATGACTAGTGTAATTTCTGTTTTAATGTGAGGGGACCAAATGTTATTCAAACCTTTTGAAGTATATAAGAAGACAAAATATATTGCTTGTATTAACCCGTGCACACTGTATGCAGTGTTCACCTGCAATAAATAAAATCACATAATTATTTTTTAAAAAAGCATATCTGGTGAATTTACAACATAATACTTTCCAAATACAACAAGGCTGTAATACGTCAGCCATCTGCTGAAAGGCTCACTGAAAGACACTCCTCATCAGGCTCAGGTTACCCAAATAAAAAAACAAAACTTTCCCCCCCAATTGTGTCATATTTATTTTATTATAATTTACAGAAACTGTGTCCCAGTTACTCAGGATCCACCAAACTGACTGTGGACATATTTCATTGGGACTAATTCCTCGGAAGAAAGTATGAAAATGGTTTGCAGCCAAAGCAAGCAATTGATTTTCCTTCTTCAGGACACTTGCCAAGTAAGTGAGTGTAAGTAAGAAGATGAAGCACTCAAAACATGAGGATTTTTTTTTTCATCCCAATGAAGTTAGGAATATCTGTGTTAAGCTTTGTGCAGGGATTTAATTACCTTTTGTAATTTATTTGTAACCATTCCATCCAGATCCGGATCCACATCCGCCTACTCTGTTCAGCTTTGGCCGCTGCATCAGGACCTGAGGTAGACAAACCTATCCCTGATATTTGGAGAGACTCTGGACTATATTATTACATACAGGTGAAACTCAAAAAATTAGCATATGGTGCAAAAGTTCATTTATTTCAGTAATTCAACTTAAAACATGAAACTAATCTATTATACAGACTCATTACATGCAAAGTGAGATATTTCAAGCCTTTATTTGATATCATTTTGATGATTATGGCGTACAGCTTATGACAACCCCAAATTCAAAATCTCTGAAAATTAGCATATTACGTGAAATCAATACAAAAAAAAAAGGATTTTAAATACAGAAAATGTCAGCCCTCTGAAAAGTATAATCATGCATATGTACTCAGTACTTTGTTTGGGCCCCTTTTGCATGAACAACTGCCTCAATGCGGCGTGGCATGGATGCTGTCAAACTGTGGCACTGCTGAGGTGTTTTAGAAGACCAGGATGTTACAATAGCGGCCCTCAGCTCTTCTGCAGAAGACTCACCTGATCCTCTGTTGCATTCTGTGCCTCAGTCTCTACAGAAGGTTTAACACAAATAATTTATTTTCTCCACAAAGTTACCGCTCCATAATCCAGTTTTACAAGTTTAAACTAAACATAATGTTGCATGTAATATCCACCCCAAGTACAGCCAGGGACAAAACTTTTTTGTTTGTTTGATTTTTATATCGGCAATCTCGGACAAGTACTCAGAGGTATAAACAAACTATGCAAAAAAGAAAATTCCTCTTTCAGGACACTATTTTAAAGAATTTTGCAGAAATCCAAATGACTTAAAGGATTTTTGTTAAAGGGTTTAAACAATGTTTTCCATGCTTGTTCAATGAACCTATGTTACAATAAACATGTGACTGTTGAATGGTCGATAAGACAATAACAGCTCCCAGGCAGTAGGTGATTAGGTCAGTTGTAAAAGATTAGGAAAATACCTTTTCACTGACTGTGAAAAACCCCCCACCCAACAGGTGCAGTCCAGTAGGAGGAGATGCACTGCATTACTTAATTCTGCTCGCCACACCAGATACTGAGTGTTACTTTTGATTTTGACCTATTGTTCATGCAAATATTTACATGTTAAATTTGCGTAAAATATAAAAGCAGTTGAAAGTAAAGTTTCTATTTTGAGTTTACATGCAAATAAACAAAGGAAAGAAACTGCCCCTCCTAACTTGAAAATCATCACATTCAGTATTACAAGTAATCCTGTGGATGTTGTCTCTCCATCTGTGAATACCTTATATAACCTACTTCTGTATTATGTTTAAGCAATCGTCCCACCCAAGCCACAGTTAGAAATGTTAACTGTTGACTGTACCAAAAACCACAGTTATTATTTCAAATCACTGCAGCTGTGCTCAGCTGGATTAGGTTGTGTGTCAGCCTGTTTGTTTCTCCCTGGACTTCACACGTCAGTCACATTCCTGTTCATCTTGTGATTACTGTTCCTCTTTCTTAATCACATTGGACTTTGCCTTAATTTTGAATGTGCAGTGATTACAGTGGTCTGCTTGGATTATGTTCCTTGTGGAAAGTGAATTTGTGCAACGTCCAGTTTAAAAAGAGAAAAAGGTGGAATAAGTAAAATCTGATTATTCTTACTGAAAGCTTGTGTGGCTGTGAAACCCCTTAACATGTAAATCATGTCACAAAGTTGTCATGTCACATGTTGCTTTAAATCTTAGGATAAAGGAAGTGTCTCTTGGAACCTACAAGAAAAGTCATGAGTCAAAGGTCCGGATTTTAAGTTTCCCACAGACTATGGCGTGGCTGTTTGTTTTCTAAGTCTTGTAATAGTATAAGTTCTTGAATTAGTACACTAAAGAACACTAAAGAACACTACAATTATTGAATGTCTGGTCTGGCATCTTCCCCCTCAGCCATTTGAATGCAGTCCTGTTCCTGCTTCTGTTGTATGAATGTTTCAGTGAATTTTAGGGAGTGTCAAGGAATTTCAGAGCAAATACTTACAAAGTATACAAAGTGAAACTCGGATGAATGAAAATGCAACACTAGTTTAACCTAGAAATCAAAAGCATCGGGACTTAAATGGATTACCAAGTGACAGTTGGTCAGTTAACATAAATTAGTAACTTACTCTCAACATGTTGGGTGTGTCAGAATAAAGAAAATGTTATTAATTTAAATATGATCTGACAGACCTTTAACTGTATAAAGGACTATAAGATTTAATGGGAAAATGTGGTTACATGCTGATGCAAGATGCGAGATAAAACTTAAAATGTCAAGCAAATCAATTCTAATAACATAAATAAGTCACTAACGCTAAGATAGGTGCACAATCTTTACATGCGCTTATAGGACATTGTGAGCAAAAAGTCAATTCGGCCTTATGTTTTTACTTCTATCAATATTCATCACCTTTAAACTCTAACTTGTTGATCTTTAATCAGATTATTAGGATTCAGTTTATTTAATTCAAATCAGTAGCATTGAGGAATATTTTCTTTTTTGTGGTAACGTTCACCGGAAAATGGAGAAACAAAGTCACAAGCGGTTTAGTCAGCTTGTTCAACAGTTAAGTTTATGTGAGAGCACCCGAGTGCAGAATATAAATGTGATTCAATGTTTCAATCTTTGGATTGAGAGTATACGGGTGCTGGATACCAAGTAATTAGACTTGAAATGTGGTGACTTAAAGAGGTTGAAAGATACCTTTAAACAAATTGATAGTTAAGTAATTTAATTGTTAAATGCATCAATAATTGCCATGGATGACAATTCATGACATTTTTAGAAATTAATAAATTCAATGTAACATTTGTTCATATATACAGTACATGTATTGTACACTTTGAAACAAGTTGATTCACATCCAGTGCAGTGGGTGTGATTCATAAATGGGTGCTTAGTTTACACTGTGTTGTTGAAACAATATGGAGGTATTTGTAGACTGCATGACTCATCCAAATGTTTTTCAGGCTGGGTGAGCTTCACGGCTCAGAGACACAGAGTGCATAAAACACTTTAGATATGTGATCATTATTCACCAGCTTTGTATGAAGCCTGAACCCTTAACACAGTTTATAATGCAACACCATTAAATTTAGTGTTGAATGATGCAGTGTTTGGTGTAAATAATCAAATTCATTAAAGAATACACATTTATTTTAAGCTGTATGTTAACTATGTATTGGAAATGAAAACAATGTCTCTTCTCATGTTTAATATTCATTATTTGATTATTTCTGTACTTTTGTGTCTGTGGTATAAAGTTACAGCACTTAATCTTCACTTCTAAACCTTTTGTTAAAGGGCACGTCATGTCTCATGGCTCTAAACTCTGAAAAATGCTTTACATTTAACCTCTTGGAAATCCATATTTATCCTGAAATGTATTCATAAAGGGACTTTTAGGTTAAGTAATTTAATTTCACATTGTATGACAGCACACCTTTACGATCAGCTTGTTCCCATCTTTATTGAAGTTGCATAATGTATAGGTGAAATATAATTTACTAAAATGTACCACATTAAACAGAAATAATATACCTAAAATTATAAACCTGACTAGTGTTCAGATTGAGAAATACTTTAGGAAACAGTTTTCATTAACAATATTACTGTACATTTAGGGACTGGGGAAAAGGTTCTTGTCTTGGGTACCAATTTTCCCCCAAATTCAGCCTGCCATATTTGCATCACAACTCTGTGGGTACAGTTATTGCATAAAACAGGCATGTTTAAATTCAGGAAATTAGTTGTAGCCCAATGTTATTACACATAATCTATGTTAACTGTCAGACTGGATTTTTTGGCTTTCCCCACATACAATTTAAAGAAGGCTGCAGCAAGACAATACGCCCTGGACTGCAGCGGTTTCCCAAAGAAAAGCAACACTTCATATGACAACCAATCCGATTCATTTATTCAGCTTGTAAAAGTTCCATTTTGACACATTTCAGCATGATCTACAGTATGACAAAGTCTGGTCAAACATGTTAGGAAAGGGAACTGCATATAGCATTGTTTTATAGAATTAAAAAAAAAATAATTGGATCAGAACTGTTTATAATAAGATGACAGCATGTAGGCACTGATGCTTTGTTTGGTTTAAGATCTCATTAGAAGTACTCAATAGGGTCTTGGTGGGTCTTTGAGTGCTGCATATCACTCAGCTCTATGTCTCCTCCATAACATGGGAGTTTTTTGTAAACGCGGAGGTGAACATGTTCGTCTCCTCCCACATGGACCTGCAAGGAAGGAAAAGTAAAGTTACAGAAGATCTTGTCCATTTAAATAAGTAGCAGGAACAAAGCACAACACTGGTTTCCTATGTCTAATCATACATCCAGCAGGGAAAGCAGCATTAGCATTTCTTTGAAGTCATGTTTATGTCCCTCTGAAGAAAAAAAAAAAAAAAGTCCAAAATTTGCTCTCTTTAAGCTCTGTGGTCTTAGAAGATATCTTGTTTAGCTGCTTAATGCACCACTATGTTACTTGTGGCAATTTTTCAGTAAAATCAAAATGAGAACTTATCTTAAATCAAAAGGGCTACTGATGCAGGAAAAAGAAGTCCACTGTCTCTGCAAAGTTCTGAGTTTAGGATTTTATTTCTCAAAAAACAAATAACCAAACAAATGACTAAAGAAAGCATGGTTCTTGCTGCCTCTCTTGTACTGATAAAAAAAAAAAAAAAAAAAACATAGGCCCACCTAGGTGCATGCTGGTTGTACCTACTTATATATAACCGAGTGCCAAGTGACAAATTCATAAACAAAACACTAATTGCACTAAAACTAAATATGCAAAAACAAGAAAGTTAAACTGGACAACTAGCAAAAGAAAATGCTATCAAACGAATCTAAAGCAAACCTCTAGAACAACCCAACAATAATACTAATCGGTAAACAACTAAGTACTAACATGAATAGATCCTATAATGTCCACCAGCTAGACATCTAACTGGCTGCTGTTTGGTAGTGCACACTGGGTTTATAGAGCTCTTTCACAATGCTGCGGATAAAAATGAGTCTTGAGTGCTAAGACTGAACCAATAAACAAGTTACGGGCCAGAAAACCTCACTATAGCATAGAAATGAGGGGTTGGGTGAATTTTCCTGTGGGTTCATAGCTACAAAGCGACCCCTTTTACATACAATTGGTTATGTGATCCATTTATTTCTGCAGTCGCTTTAAAGTTCACTTGATCTTGCTGCAACAGAGTAAAAGTCGTTTCTAGTCCTCGATCTGTTTGAGGGAGCACCAGAAGTCCCGAAAAATACAAAGAAAATCTAATCTATCAGGACTTTAGGGCCTCCGTAGTTTTGCTATTGTGCTTTTTTTATAAATAAAAATTACCTTGATGAAGTAGTTGGTCCCGGCCACTACCTGACTCGTGTAGCTCTTGGCTGTGAAAACATCATATGTCTTCCCTGCTTTTGCCTCTGCACTGGCCTTCACCTGAGTAAGAATGAAATCATAGCAACGTCAAAATAATACAAGTCGTGTTTACTGTGCGGGGATAGAGTTTGAGAGAAGAAAGTCAACGTGTATAATATTCCTTTTTCTCTTCTTACGTGATCGCAAAGCTTCTGAATTTCTGCGTTAGCATCCGCTGGCGGGGAAGTTCCTCCACACATCGTCGGCATTGTGACAGCTTTATGTGGCAAAAATCAGCGAAAGGACGACAGAAAACGATGTGATCTGTGTCAATCAAGCGTTTAAATTGAGTCAGTCATATGACTCTGTATTTCGGGTCATACCATCAGCGTAGGGGGTGTTTACTTTTTAAATGATGTCACAAACGGACTAAAACACATACCGTCTCTGATTTGTATAGAACTATTACAAGTTTTGATTTTCTAGTATTAATCGTCTAAGGTATCAGGACGGAAGTTTCTTGAAATATATTTAATGTATCTGTGTTCTCCCTCTTACAGACAATATGGTTTAGTCCGAGGCGCGGCTGTGTTTGGTTGTAATGTCACCTGGGTGTCTCCCACATAGACAAATAAATAATTATGTCTATGGTCTTTCAGTGCAGATTTAAATCGCATACCTAGGTTGTTTTCACACCTGTAGTTAGTTTGCTTTGGTCCGAATCAGTTGGTGAGTTTGTAAACTTGGAGCGATTTTCCCTTGGTCGGTTTGGTTTGGTTCGGTTTGGTTTCACAAACCGAACATTTTAGTACGTTCCAAGCGTGCTAAAATGCACCATTACAAATTACGCAAGCACATTCACTACTCTTATTGGTCGGATGTTTCTGGGGGTGGGAGCAAGAAAGTAAATACAGAAACAAGGTCCTGTGTTCTTTAACTGTATGTGTGTTCTGGACTAGTGCGTATATTCTTGCATCTCCATGGTCAAACCAGCTCATTTCATAAAAATGATCAGACATTGTTTGAGACGTTCCTACGTCTGCTCTGGTCACCGAGACTTCGCTCTGCTCTGCCGGCGTCTGTCTCCGACTTTAGCGGCCGCTGGTTGACCACGGAGATACGAGTGATTCGTGTAGCTCTTGGCTGTGAAAACATTATAGTCTTCCCTGCTTTTGCCTCTGCACTGGCCTTTACCTGAGTAAGAATGAAATCATCAAAATGAAACGGGTCGAGTTTACTGTGTGGGGGAATAGTTTTGAGGTAAGAAAGTCAAGGTGTAAATCCATTTCTTTTTTTATCTACTTACATGATCACAGAGCTTCTGAATTTTTTCGTCAGCATCCGCTGGCGGGGAAGTTCCTCCACGCAACATCGGCATCGTTTTTGGTGGCGTAGATATAAAAAAAGACCTTTAATTAAATCGGTAATGACCATATGACTCCTATTTTGAATCATACCATCAGCGTATGTTTTTGCACCATTTACAAATAACATATCCGAGTTGTAAGTAAACTATTAAAACTACTTTTACATCTCTAGTGATAATCGTTTAAAGTATCACGAAGGAAGTCTCTTAAATATATTTTAATATATATTTTTGTTCTCCTTCATACAGCCAATGGTTTAGTCCGAGGCGTGGCCGTGTTGGGATATGACAGCTGACTATCCCGTTCGAGGGTATGTTCAAAACACTGCTGGAAAGTGACTTAATTCAGCCAACTCAGCCATTACAGACCGGTTTTATTAGGCCTATACATTCATGATACAGACTGGTTGGACTCATAAATCATAAAACTTGTGTTTCTTATGTTTCCGCTTTTAAAAGTAATTTCTGCTGTGCATCATATACCCTCCCCCCAAAAATCAGTAGGCTAAACTCCATCAGTATTAAAACCGTCTCTGTAGTCCAGTTTCGGTTAAACAATTTCCATACGTCCCCTTTCCATACGTCCCCTGAAGGTGGGGCTAATTGAAATTACTTTTTACATTATACTGCTTGTGAATTCTCCATTGGGGATTGATAAAGTCTTAACTTAACCTAAACCTGCAATAATACATCTGTATTTGTTGATTATATTGTGTTCAATTAATCAGAATTTAAAAAATAACTATAACTAAAGTAGATGTTGAAAAATAAATGGAAAGGAATTACTGTTACACTGGAAAAGGGTGAAGCTAAATCCTTACTTAAATCTGAAAGTCTACAAAGATGGCAAACTGAATGGTAGGCAGAGTTTAATTCTAGATCCTACCATGAAATACAGAAGAATGTGACCGGTAAAAGGGTTATTTCCCTGAGTTTAAACCAAAGGGAAGAAGTGGTTTATACCAGACTTAGATTAGGTCACACATGATTAAATGCTACCTTGCAAATATTAGGGATGGTAATGGTTTATGCATAAATTGTCAAGACACAGCAGATGTAAAACATGTACTTTTTGTTTGTGAGAAAAATGTTGGCAGTAAAATGCACAGGCAGGAAATGGAAGGAGACGACTCAATACATGTGATAGCCTACTAGAAGAAAAGGGTATGACAAAGGAGAGAATTTAAGCTTAATTTGTTTTTCTTTATAACATTGGTTTTATTTTTAATTTATTTGTTTGTTTTGATTTAATTCAGGTCTAGACCATACAGTCTATCTAGACTCTATGAAGTTCATAGTATTACATACTCCTGTACATGTGGTGGCGGTATAATACAAAAGAAGTAATATGCCAAATACAAGCAGAAGAAGACGGAAAAAGAAGGATGTGTTCACTTCTCAGCAGTCATCATCACGGGGCACTTGTCTTCACGATGTTATTTTGTGTTTTGTCTCGAGGTTTCTGCCAGGTTGTTGGGGAAGTGAACCGCAGGTCTTACCCGACATTTGGCTCAGTTTTACGCACTTTTACAACCTCAAGTCCCAAATGCGGAGAAGCATCCGACAACGGTAAAAAAAAAAAAAAAAAAAAAAAAAGTAATAAAACTCTCCAATAGTAGGCTAATCACCTTAATTTCCCAGTAATATAATTGTTGGCCTAACGTTACATTACTGTCGTTTTATGTGCTGGGTATCATAAGTAGGCTACAGCTGTAAAATGTCGCTTTAAAAAGTTATTTGAGTGTTTACCACTGCTGTCGTATGTTGTTGGTGCTTACCAAGTAGGCCTATGTGTAGGTATCACTGTAGTGGTTTATGGCATTACCAGAGA
The DNA here is from genome assembly GCA_026937815.1 of Etheostoma perlongum. Taxonomy (NCBI): domain Eukaryota; kingdom Metazoa; phylum Chordata; class Actinopteri; order Perciformes; family Percidae; genus Etheostoma; species Etheostoma perlongum. The sequence goes on along the minus strand of CM049392.1, from coordinate 16,016,434 downwards.
CTGCATTATAATGCTCCTGCCAGTAGACCTGGAGTCAAACTGAATGCACTGCAGAGTGTGTATCTAGTGTTTTTCATGTGATTGTTTGAAACAGAGAGTTTTGTTGACTCTGGCAGTTTTGCTTCAAATGGACAACAATAGTCTGTCAGTAGGGAAAGGGTCCAGTTTATCCTCACAGCACTTACCAGCACTTCATGCTAAATTAACCTAGGTTATCATTGAATCAATGGATGGTGAGTTTATAGGTTTTTATAGGCATCCGTTAAAAACGTGAGGATTTTTAACTTAATTGGTAAAGTGTATATCTTATATGCTTCCCCCTCAGTTTCAGTGGTGACCTACTCTCAGCTGAAGACAATGCTGTCCAACCGAGACATTCAGCTGTTTGATGTAAGAAATCCTGATGAATACCAGGCTGGGCGCATTCCAGATGCTGTCAACATCCCACGTAAGTGTTAACACGTGCAAAATGGGAAGAAGAGTTTTCAATGTGTTTTTACTCTCTTATTGTTTGTGTTTCAATATCAGTGGGCAACCTCGAGGAGTCTCTGAAGCTGTCTCCAGAGCGTTTTCATCAGACGTTTGAAGTGAAGGCTCCTGGGAAAGATGACGACAACATTGTGTTTCAATGCAAAAGTGGCAACAGGAGCGCCAAAGCACTGGACATCGCCCGTCAGCTGGGATTTAGCAGGTAAATGACAGCAGATGTTATTGTATACATGTGAAACATCCAATTGTCCAATTATTACATGGCCAATTAAGGTCGAAGGCGACAGGTATTATCTAAAGAGCCAAAAAAATAAAAGTGACTCAACTGTTAAAATCTCCGATTTCAATCATGCTAGATAATATGGACCCTGCTAAAACACAAAATGTGCTGTAGTGGAGATATGTAACACTGTAAATGGCGCATTTTGTGTGGTGTTTGGTAATTATTAATCAGTCCTGGTGTTGGGACTAGAGTACAATGTCCTCTGACACTGCTTTGTTGTGCTGAATGCTGTATGAACTTTTAACTAGAAAAACAAACGGTGATAAGAGACTAAGCTTTTCTCTTTATGCTTTTTTTTCCCTCAGGGCGAGACATTATAAAGGAGGCTACAGTGAGTGGGCAGAGCAAGAAGGAAAATGAATCTGGACTAAATGCTCCGCTTTACCTCCATATTTGTATTAAAAATGCATACACTACATAATAACACTATAATACAAAACTACAGAATATAAATGAGCAATGTCTTGAGCAACATTGACTTGACAGTTTATAAGTTACAAATCAGATTCACATTAAATTATATACAAATTTCAACTTGTCTTTGAATGTATTTGTAGACCTGCAGTTTCTCCCATTCGCACTACACACTATTTTTTAGTTTAGTAATTACTGTTTTTGTAGTTAGCGTCTTAAAAATATCAACATCCTTAAACCACTTTCTCCATTTCCTTTTAGTGCAAGTTTTTAATATGCATACAGACTGTTTTGAGTGCACTATTTTGTCTGTTTTTGAATGTAAACATACTCAAACATACATACTCAAAACCTGCTTTAAATGAATGTGCAGTTTGGATTTGAGACACAGCTTGAATGTGTGGTATAAAAGCAGTTCGATCTCCGGACCAGCAGATGGCAGCAAAGTTTCAACAAAGTCTTACTTTTGTGTCCATTATTCCTACCACTTCCTGATTTTTATTGTTATTGGAGCGAAGACCTCTTAGGCCTGACCTTCTCACAGGTATTTGTCTAGACAGGTATGGATCCTGTGATTAACCACTCTGTGAGCAGCTGTCAGGAGTCCAATCTGCACAAGGTCCAGGATGCCTCATTCAGAGGGAAAGCAAATTTTACCTTCACCCTCCATCCTAACCTCCCACATCAGGGTTATTTGCAAAACATCAACGATACAGCGTGTGTGCGCGTGTGTGTGTGTGTGTGTGTGTGTGTGTGAGAGACTACAGAAATTTGCTGTGACACCTCCAGTATGAATGTCATCCATGATGGACCATGTGTTATTTCCATGTTTCAAGGTCTTGTTCTTTCTTCACCTCACCAGATATTTCACAACTTCCTGGAGAAAGACAATGTTTTACCATATTCATTTCCTCTTAATAAATGTGTGTCAGTGTGTACATCTGTGTGCAATGTGCATCAGTGAGGGACGTGTGTTTTATTATGATCTCTAAAATGTATGAAATGCTTGTGATGGCCCACTGTGGGTTTATACATCAGTAGATCCTCTCACTTACCATGAAAAAGAAGTTTGGATGTGCAACTATTCAAGAAACCTTTATTATTTTGCATGGTTAACTCAGAATTTCAATAGCCTCTCCAGGAGAAAAACACATTTCCAGTCGCTGGCATGTTGTATAATATACATGTATTAAAATGTATAAAGCAAAATCTGGATTTATTAGACATATTTATTGGATGTTTTTAAAGGAGTTTACAAACCACTCATCCAAAGTCAACTTTTAGCATGTGATGTGGATATCACACTATTCATTTTGTCAATTTTCAAATATATGGATTCATGCCAGATACAGTGTTTATTAGTATTCTCTTTAGTTCTGCAGTGTACAGAAGCTGTTTACCAGCGTCCTGCTGTGGAGAAGAATGGCCCAAATTTCCAAAGACATTTAGGCACTTTAACATTAGGTAAAACACAATGTGACACCAGGTTGGTGTTGAAAAATTATTAGTTAGGGCTGTTTATCAACTGCATGTGGTTACATGGAACACATACTCAACCTCCTGCTGCTCACTGCTTTTTTTTAAAATGCACTTCATGGGGCTTTGTAATGAAATCCATGTTGAGTACATGTGCTGTAATTTGTTATACAGTGAGGAAAATAAGTATTTGAACACCCTGCTATTTTGCAAGTTCTCCCACTTAGAAATCATGGAGGGGTCTGACATTGTCATCGTAGGTGCATGTCCACTGTGAGAGACATGATCTAAAAAAAAATCCAGAAATCCCAATGTTTGATTTTTTAACTATTTATTTGTATGATACAGCTGCAAATAAGTATTTGAACACCTGTCTATCAGCTACCATTCTGACCCTCAAAGACCTGTTAGCCTACCTTCAAAATGTTCACCTCCACTCCATTTATTATCCTAAATTAGATAAGCACCTGTTTGAGGTTGTTAGCTGCATAAAGACACCTGTCCACCCCATACAATCAGTAAGAATCCAACTACTAACATGGCCAATACCAAAGAGCTGTCCAAAGACACTAGAGACAAAATTGTCCACCTCCACAAGGCTGGAAAGGGCTACAGGGAAATTGCCAAGCAGCTTGGTGAAAAAAGGTCCACTGTTGGAGCAATCATTAGAAAATGGAAGAAGCTAAACATGACTGTCAATCTCCCTTGGACTGGGGCTCCATGCAAGATTTCACCTCGTGGGGTCTCAATGAGCCTAAGAAAGGTGAGAAATCAGCCCAGAACTACACGGGAGGAGCTGGTCAATGACCTGAAAAGAGCTGGGACCACCGTTTCCAAGGTTACTGTTGGTAATACACTAAGACGTCATGGTTTGAAATCATGCAAGGGACGGAAGGTTCCCCAGCTTAAACCAGCACATGTCAAGGCCCGTCTTATGATGATCAGGAGGAGTCATGAGAGAAAGTCATGTGGTCAGATGAGACCAAAATAGAACTTTTTGGTCATAATTCCACTAACCGTGTTTGGAGGAAGAAGAATGATAAGTACCATCCCAAGAACACCATCCCTACTGTGAAGCATGGGGGTGGTAGCATCATGCTTTGGGGGTGTTTTTCTGCACATGGGACAGGGCGACTGCACTGTATTAAGGAGAGGATGACCGGGGCCTTGTATTGTGAGATTTTGGGGAACAACCTCCTTCCCTCAGTTAGAGCATTGAAGATGGGTCGAGGCTGGGTCTTCCAACATGACAATGAGCCGAAGCACACAGCCAGGATAACCAAGGAGTGGCTCTGTAAGAAGCATATCAAGGTTCTGGCGTGGCCTACCCAGTCTCCAGACCTAAACCTAATAGAGAATCTTTGGAGGGAGCTCAAACTCTGTGTTTCTCAGCAACAGCCCAGAAACCTGACTGATATAGAGAAGATCTGTGTGGAGGAGTGGGCCAAAATCCCTTCTGCAGTGTGTGCAAACCTGGTGAAAAACTACAGGAAACGTTTGACCTCTGGAATTGCAAACAAAGGCTACTGTACCAAATATTAACATTGATTTTCTCAGGTGTTCAAATACTTATTTGCAGCTGTATCATACATATAAATAGTTAACAAATCATACATTGTGATTTCTGGATTTTTTTTTTTTAGATTAAGTGGACTCTCACAGTGGACATGCACCTACGATGACAATTTGAGACCCCTCCATGATTTCTAAGTGGGAGAACTTGCAAAATAGCATGGTGTTCAAATACTTATTTTCCACACTGTATATTGAATTATCTGGAAATATGAGCTATGTGGTCTTCATTTGCTAATTATCTAATAATCCTAATTAACATGCTATTTAAAAAAAGAAAACATGTATTATATTACATGTGCTACAGAAAGGTCTATTATTTTTGCTCTGTTTTTTATACAATAGAAATGGACTCTTTGCAAGTTGGAACTGGTCCATGGTCCCTTGGGACACTTCATTGGTTTGGTCCAGATCTCATGTATTTTGCTTCTTCAGGGCATAGTACTCTTATCTTAAAATGACATGTTGAAGGTTGCAAAACAAAGTACATTGGCTGCAATTGTGAGATATAAGACACTAGGCTGTAGGTACTTTTTATTTAAATTTATTGAAAACATATACATAACACATACAGTATACTGTATATATATTCACATTTTAACATGTTTTCATAAAACACATTAATTTCATGATTACAATTTTCTAACAATTCATAAATAAGTTACATAAATTACTGACAAGCTTTATAATTATGCATTACACCTTTTGACAGGCAAAATGCATCCAACCTATTAAAAGAATTAATTGAAGGGGAACGCACTTCTTCTAGAAACGTGTACAAGGACTTTACCGCACGGAGTGTGAAAAAAATCTGTCTCTTTTCAGACAGGCATGTTCTTGGGTAAAGTTTTAAAGAATTTCCTTGTGTCTCATACCTATTGCTCCAATAAGATAGGCTCAACTGTTACACCATACAAGCTGAAGCGGAATTGATAGGGCAAACAACCAATAGTTCATTAAAGTATCAGGCTGTCGGTTAAAGTTAATACCATAATTCCTCTGTTCAATTAGACCTAAGCAATGCACCCCAACCTTCTATCCTAAAGGTCCCATGGCATGAAAATTCCCCTTTTATAAGTTTTTCTTAACATTAATATGCGTTCCCCCAGCCTGCATATGGTCCCCTAGTGGCTAGAAATGGCATTAGGTGTAAACCAAGCCCTGGGTATCCTGCTCTGCCTTTGAGAAAATGAAAGCTCAGATGGGCCGAGCTGGAATAATGACCCATATGAGGTCATAAGGGGCAAGGCTACCGCCCCTTTCTCTGCTTTGCCCGCCCAGAGAATTTGGCCCACCCATGAGAGAAATACACCATGGCTTTCAAATGACCAAAGTGGCAATTGGTCAGGGCCACACCCTCAGCCTCCACCTTGCTCCCTCCCCCCCCAAAAGCTACTGACTCAGAAATGGCACATACTAAGGGAAGCTCATTGTGGGACTGTGTTTATTAAAGTGAATTAGGTGATTGAAAGTTTTGCGATTTTACACATAATAATCCATGATGATCACATTACACAAAATTGCAAATGCACGTCAAAATGATACATTGTCAACATTTCAAAAACACTAGCTCCCCCCGTAGTTCGCATGATCCTGAACCAGTCCAGTCCGTATGGGACAGGAATGTAACAGAAAAATGATTATTTGTATCATTCATTTAAACTAAATATAAAGTAATTCATTCTGACATTAAAATAGTTTTTTGGGGGGTTGTGATAATTTCTCCCCTTGTCACTGCATCACAAAACACGCGAAAGGAGACTCCTGACGACTCACGTACACGCGCGCCTCCCGTGTGGCTGCAAAATCAAAGTGTAAAAAAATGCCCAACGCGTGTTGCCGGCAGTCACACAGCCACAGAGCATTGGTGAAAATGTAGAAAGTGAGTGGTTCATCTGGGAGCTTACCACATTCACATTCGCCTGTGCGCAACAGCACCGAGCGCTCCTGCTGCTGCTCGCCTCGACTATGGACGCGATGACCGGATAACTTTGAACTCTGCACGGATGATGCTTTTATCCTCGATGGCATGTGATGAATTCTTCTCTGGGAAACCGTAACAGGCAAGTCTGTTTATTTATTATGCCTTGATTTAAAAATAACAATAAAAAAGCACAGCATCATTTCACACCCTTTTGAAGTTTTCATGTTTCTAATGCAGTGTTTGTGTAGACCTAAATTCAATTCTTATGCTTCTGTTTGCTAATTGTTCCATTGTGCGTGTGCGCTGATAGTTGATGGTAGGGGGGAAGCAGGATTGTGGAATGTGTGAAAATGTGCTCTATTAGGTATTAAATTTAAGTTTACACTTAGGTTTGGCCAATTAAATTTGGACGGAAAAATACCCCAATAAATTATTTTTTGCTGCATAACCCTTAACTGATATGCTTCTAATTTATTGTTAACATTGATTAAATATAACTACGTTTCCTTTATGTCTTCCAGTATATACAGTTAAATACAGTAACACACCCTTACATCCTCCTAATTGCGTCAGACCATACAACAATATGGACATTATTATCCAATCCAATGATTAGAGGTCCGAGCTCAGCACATTGACATGAGGGGGAACAACATTAAAAAAGAGGGAAATCAGTTTTAATTAGCCCTCTACAATATAGAAACAATCAAGCACTATGCAGTCCTGTATCACATAACCAGTGCCCTCACTACCCTCACACACATGTGTTAAAATCACTTCCATTAGGAGACTTCAAGGTGATTAGTATTGGTGGCTATTTTTTCTTTTGCTTGTTATTGGTTATCTTGAGGGCAATAATATGATACTGGTGCCTGAGGCACTGAGTGGGATTATAGACCAGGAAAAATCTATAAAAGCCTGTTGGGTTTGAACCAGATCTAAAAATGATCCTATTTTGTCATGTCACTCTCCATATTATTGTCAAAGAATTAGAGAGAGAGGAGGGGGGCGGGGGGACACAGTCGATTAAGATGGGATGAATAAGATTAATCACTTAACATGTAGACACAGGTGTGAGCAATACAACAGCACCACTGTTATCTGGATTCAGGCCAGATAGGGAGGATTGGGTGTAAGTGAGAGGAAGGATGGAGTGCGAGGAGCTGAGCCCGGGACCAGAGCCAACCTCTCAGGGTGGTATCATAGACCTCTTACCCCTCCCTGATGAGCTAACCTCACTGACACAGCTCAAAGACACACTGCCAGACACTTATTAAAGTTACCATCTCTGCTTTGGAGTTTCAGTTAGCTGTATTAAAAGCCATATGGAGGAAGGCAGGGGATACATTTGAGAGGTTGACTGGAACAATCAAAAATGCATTATGCTGTTATACTGTTTACTGTTTTCATGCTTTGTTGAGAAAATGAAATTTTGCTGCATCATTATAGATTGTATTATCTGTATAGGAACCATTATCTTAAGGAGGCAACAATATGTGCTTATATTCAGCAGGAAACACTTATGCCACCGTATACAGCAAAGAATATTACTGCAGGCATCATTTACAATGTTTTATTTATCAGTTAATCTGACTACTGTTCCTAGGAACCAAGGGATGTTCGCCACAGGGCTTCTGACCTGAAACAATGCTGTTACCATCATCTGATGGCTAATATGCTAGACTTTTATTTGACCAATGAGATGGGAGAAATCTTAAATCTGTGAATTCAAAAGAGAGGAAGTTGTGTGATGAATGGGTAAACACCAAATTATTCTCTTTACTTTTGGTAGGTCTTCCCAACATCTCACCTCCCATGTCACCGTGACATCTCCATGGCGATGTTCAACAGTGCAGAGCACGTCTGGAACGAATCAGACCAACTTGGATGGGACTCGGAGAGGAATGACAGTTCAGGGGAATCAGGGCAGGACGAGTGTAACTACTACGCTATGCTGTACTCCCTGCTCATCCTGGGTATCGTGTTTGGAAATGTGCTGGTGTGTCTGGCTGTTCTGAGGGAGCGTTCCCTCCAGACGACCACCAACTATCTGGTGGTCAGCTTGGCTGTTGCCGACCTGCTCGTGGCCTTGTTGGTCATGCCCTGGGCTGTGTATCTTGAGGTGAGGAGTTCAGGGTGTCTGTATTTACTAAATGTTAGTGTACATGGGGATCATTGATTTAAAGTAGACTGGTTTCCAATCCATTTTTGTCTGACTTAAATTACATTTCACTTCATTTAAATTTATTAAGTGGATGTTAAGTAACGCATAGGCTACAAGCGCATTACACAAGCTAACAGTGGATATTGTTACAATCATTTTTTTCATACAGTTGAATTGTCAATATGTACAATATGTTGGTTTGGTCAAGTTTGCATAACTAACACTACTACGGTTTTGTGACAGAAGCTGGACCCTACACCATTTATTCATTAGCCTACTTTGAGCTATTTTGAACTATTTTAATTACTCAATTACTGTAAATTAGCTAACTGTTGCTAACTGTTTCAAGAGTTGATCCAATACTTTTAGCCAGTTGTTTCAAAATTTTATCCAAATGCTACTTTTAGGTAATTGTTTCAACTATTTACTTTCAGTACATATTTCAGAAGTTTCAGAACTTCAGTTTCAAAACTTTCAGAAGTATTCAGAATTTATGCCTCAGTAAAATTAGCAAAACCTTTCATTTTACCCTCTAACAAGTAAAGGTCCTGCATGCAAAATTTTAAGTACAAACGTATTAACATGTAAAAATGTACTCAAAGTACCAAAAGTAAAAGTACACATTACAGATAATGACCCATTTCTGAATAATGTATATTACTCGACTACTGGATTACTTCATATACTGCTGTATAGCTCTTTCCATAATAATACATCGTTATTTATTAATTGATCTTTATTTTTTATTAATCTAAATGTGCAAAGGCACTAAAACTGATAAATGTAGTGTAATAAAAAGTTGAATACCTTCAAATATACCTCCAAAAAGTTGTGGATTAGAAGTCTAAAGAAAAATAAAATTGTTAATACCTCAAAATTGTAGTTTTAACTTCTATGTTGCTTGCTTACTAGTTTCCATGCAGTCTCTTTTGCAAAACATGGCCTTAAGGTATTACAGTTACTGGTTATTGTGACAATACATTTGCTAAATGACCAATTATAATCTAATTGGATATATTTTCTTTCCTAAACATAAACATGTGGATACGTTTATTTTAATAAAATCATGAATTATTATTTTTTTAATTGGCTGAGCTACTTCATAATCTTGTTCCACCCACCATTCCAGTAACAATACTGTAGAAGTACCGCTTGTGCTGCAAATACCCTTGGTTGGGAATCATCTGAGCTTTGAAGGGAAAGAAGGGTAAGGAAGTAGAGAGGAAGCACAGAGGATGTGGAAGAGATTAAAATACAGATGCTTGGCAGTGAGCTGATGCTGAAAAAGGCTAGGAGAGAGGACAGAAAGTTGAGTGGGAGACAAAGTGGACTTTTGCAACAGGAAAATGGCGCTACTGTCAGAGAGAAAATAGATGAGGGTCATTTAGAGCTTATTACAAAGTGAAAGCTGTGTGGGTGATCGGACAACAGCAATGACGGTATCAGATGGTTTATAGTGCTTTACCATTCCTTTAGATTATACATAATTGCTGAAGGACATATTGAGAATTAAGAACTAATGACTTCATCTGCTTTGGGTAATTGGCTGCGCTGCAAATTACATAGAGGCAATTGCAAACCTGTGAATTTAATTTTTATCAAAACTTTTGAAGCAAATTGATATTTGATTTCTGGTATTTTTTTTACACTTTACAAATTACTTACTAATGCTTATTGTTCATTTTCTCAGCCTCCTTCCTTGTGTTGCTGTTCAGAAAATCCATTAACTGTACTGGCGTATATGACTCTCAGGCATCCACATTTCATAAAGTAATACTCTGCACACTGAAAATGACCTGCAGGAGTTTCCAATTTGTGTGTGTGTGTGTGTGTGTGTGTGTGTGGGGGGGGGGGGGATACCATCCTTGAAGCTTGGGGGTACCAAATGTGTTTCTCAAGGGCAGGTGTTTGCCCCATGAGGTCTAAAAATCATCTGGTTGAAGTCCAGTTATGTTTAAGAAGCAGCCACCCTGCTGTCCCCTGCCCAAGTTTGCTCACGGTCAACAGAGAGACTATTTCGCGCAGTGTGCAGAAGATTGAACGACAGGTCAGCCATAAAAATAAATTAACACACTCAGTGAGCAGAAGCTTACAAATTAAACATAATTATATATAGTTTAATTTCCATGCAGGCAGTCATGCTGTTAGAGCATGTGCTATATTTTTGATTTCAGATTCAAAGGAAAGACAATACCATAAGAAATAAATCATTATAACCATAAGGAATGAATCATTAAAAATATAGTAAGATACAAATATAATAATTGGTACCATATAAATTATTTTAGCAGGAATTTAAAGGTCAGTAATATATTAAATAGGGCTGGGAGACAAACATATTAGTCAGAGGCAAAGACTTTCAACTCCCAAGAGACTGTGAGCACCATCACCCTGCGAGCGCTATAATCTGAAGGATGGAGGATTAGCTTGTTTTGACCAGAGGGTTGCTGGTTTGCTTTTGCAGATGTGGCAGGAAAAGTGACTGAGTATTTCTTTCCCCACCCCTCAGCAGGTACCAATCATGGGCCCTTGAGCAAGCCATCGTATCCCTGCATGGTACAGTTGATGTATGACTTGAAGGTGGTTGTATTGGCAGCAATGACAAAGAGCTCACTTACTACAATTCATCCTAAATGATGCTCAGCCTCAGCAAATACAAACAGTCAGTCAATACAAGGTGTAGCTGCAGAGCCCTCTGAGTCACCATAATTTTCCCACACTGCGCACATAATGTTCGATATGTGCCCACATGTGAGCCTCAACCTTTTAGTGTGAGGGGGTGACTGAGAACATGTACTGTGTACATGCAGTGTATATATTGTTTGTATTGGAATCATTTCTATATTTTAGAAGTCCTTACAAAATATTAAAGAGATGAGAGTTGCATGCCATAAAGAGGACATTTTCCCCTAAACTGTGTCCTAATTCCATACAACAAACTCAGTATATACAGTAATATACTAATTGTAATAGAATACTGGTTTTGCCGTCTAAAATGTATTTCAATTCTTTGCAGCTGTGTGCAACGTGTGGCTCAATAGCATGCATCGGCAGCACACTCATAAATGAAGCATTTGTATGTAGTATGCATACTAACTTATAGCAGTATAGAGTATTTATATTTGTGTCACTTCTCCCAAGTGAACACACTAGATATTGTGCTCATAAACCTGTTCTGAATTAGTATGATCTATAGGAATTGGGGCACAGTGCTAGTAAGGGTAAAGATCCAAAAATGCTGGTTCCTACACACAGGGGTGTAGAAAGGCATGTAGGCCCCTCCCTGCATCCACAGCTATTCATTCTAGCATCTTTTTTGGGCCCTTCTCACATGAGGCCCCAGTCGACTCGACCCATTACTAAAATTATGTAAGTACCATTAGGAAAAGGTACTAAAGGTATAAAAGTTATCAATGCAGAAAAACACTGACATTTTAGAAACTGGAAACAATCAAAACAGTTATGTTATATGTACATTTTCTAGTTACTAAAGCTGTCAGATTAATGTAGTGGAGTAAAAAGTACAATATTTCCCTCTGAAATGAAGTGGAGTAGAAGTAGAAAGTGGCATGAAAAGAAAAGTACCTCAAATTTGTACAGTACTTGAGTGAATGTACATAGTTATATTCCACCACTGGCAATTGTATAGAATATGTAATTATACCCTCCCTGCCTATTCAACATCCACATCGTTTAAACTAAATACCCCTAGTTTGTGGAATACGTTTTCACAGGCTGAGTTGTTTGCTTTCTATTTACATCTTTGTACTGTACTGTCTGTGTGTGTGTGTGTGTGTGTGCCCATGCAAATTCTCGCCGCCTCTCTGTGTGGGTAGGCAAATATTCATTTCATGGACACAAAAGATTCAGCAATCAGGCAATGGAGTTTGGATCCCATTTATATTTGTCAGACAGTTAATACCCTAGACTGTATTTTCAATATTAACAGTCTATGGTTAATACCAGGCATTATGGAGCCTAAGTGAAAGACTGTTGGTCAATGTCCTTTTGGAAATTAGATATTTCCAAAAGGACAGTTATATTTAACCACATTATAAATGTTATCTATCATGACACATCATCACAGGCCATTTTCACATTTTCCCTTTGCAGTGTGTGTTATCTGAAAACAAGTGACTTAAACATAATTAATTAATGCATGAACTAGCCCAATTAATGCCCCTATTATCATAACTGCTTAAGTTCAACATATCAAGGTGAATATGGTAGTAGAATATGGGCATCTTATTTTTCTTTATCCTTCTTTTTAATGTAGTCCAAACTATCTTTATGCATTTCCTTGCCTTTCTTTTGCATGTGCAAGTGTCTGTGTCCATGTGTGCGCTCAATAGGTGTGTCACACTTCACAGTGAAGAAGGGAAAGAGAAACCTGTACCTGTGCGTTGATAATCTGCCTATCTGTCCTGTGCAGGTGGTCGGCGGCTCCTGGCTTTTCAGCCGGCTCTACTGTAACGTCTTTGTGACGCTAGATGTGATGATGTGCACCGCTAGTATCCTCAACCTGTGTGCTATCAGCATTGACAGGTGAGTGTGTGTGTGTTACTGTGTATGACTACAGAAATTTGCTGTGACACCTCCAGTATGAATGTCATCCATGATGGACCATGTGTGATTTCCATGTTTTAAGGTGTTTTTCTTTTCTTCACCTCACCAGATATTTCATAACTTCCTGGAGAAAGACACTGTTTTATCATTTCCATTTCCTCTTAATAAATGTGTGTCAGAGTGTACATCTGTGTGCAATGTGCATCAGTGAGGAACATAATGAAAGACAGGGAGGAAGAGACAGAAATGAGGAGATTTTATGTACACTGTGTGGTTTTTATTTTTTTTTAATTTTATCTTCCAGGTTCAGAATCCGGTCTGTAATAGCTGTGCATTTGTTTGCATTGCATTACTGTAGGAGAAACTGTCTAGTGCATCAGTTGAACCTTTAATGTAGTTGTGCATTTTGTATTTAAATTATTTATTTGTTTAGTTTTCTTCTTTTGTCACAGTTAATATTTAAATGCTCTCTACAGTCTTTGAACTTAAAACCTCCCAGCATTAAGAGTCCAACTACATAGTATGAACAAAGTACTACATAAGGACTGAAGGTGTCATGGGAATGTATTTGTACAGTTAGTAAGTAAGACCTTCCAATGTGCGCTTTGGTAGTGACATCAGTTACAAAGCTGGGTTACCAACCAAGACCTCTTATGCACAATAGCAGGTGATCCTGCATTAGTGTTTAATTATGTTCCTAGGTCTCGTAGAGTGCCAAAATCTTGTTTTACCACCAAACCATTTGAGTTACAATGTGAAAGTAATGTTACAATATGTGTGAGGTGTTGCTCGTGGTGATGAACCTACAGAGGATTATCATGTGACCCTGCAGTGCCCGTTGGCTTCACAGAGCTTTATAGTTTTTAAACTGTACTGTTTTGGTTCACACTCACATCCTCTTGGGTTGTTTTCAGCCACAGCAGCCAGCTGTTTTAAGTGAAATAGCTCTAACAACTCATTGTAAACCCAGCACAGAAACAGCAGACGGACACAGTTAGAGACTAGCTGGTAAACACAGCGGAATATTTAGCAGCTAAAGAGACAGATATGTCCCTCAGGAGTTTGTGGAGACCAAAAATGGAGCTAAAAGAAAGTGTTTATTGGACTGTAATTCACAACACGACTCCAAATAAATGATTGTTGTTTTGTAACTGCTGAATGCATAAAAAGGCAACTGTTTGTTCTCCATACCAACTTAACAAGTAATGACAAGTCAGTTTATGCTGCCTCTAATTGGCGGACAGTTTAGACAAATTAATTGATACACAAAAAACTTGCAGTCAGGGCTGGGTCTTAATGGAAACTTAGGCAACATGATCCAGGGCCTCCCAACAGGTTACCAAAATTCTTTTTCCCCATGTTTTGTATCTCTCATTCCACATGGTTACATGCCTGCTGGAACATACACTATGTTAGTACATACAATGCACAATTTGCTTCTGATTGATCAAGATTTTATTTGGAGCCTTGCAATTATTAGACGTGTCGTAAACACCATTGCAGCATCACACACCTTGTGAGGGGCTAAATTAAAGTGAAACACCATGGGGATTCTGTGTCATTGATAGTGTTTATCACACCCACTCTACCTTTGGGACAACATTGTTTATTTATAAGTTAAACATTATAGCAATCGTTGCTATTATTGCAGAAAAGAGTCATTGTCTGTCAAAAGGAAGTGTCAAAACAGGCTATTCGGAGGCAGCATACAAATACAACAGAAAGGACGTTCTTGCATTAAACTTTAAGGTGAAGTGTTTGTGAAGTAGGCCTATTCATGGCGTAGGTAATGGTTTGAGTGGCATCTCAGAGCAGCAGCTGTTTTCATCCTCAGTTACATATAACTTAAAACAGATGTTTAATAAATCATGTACATTATTTGTTTACCTACTCCATTTGTTCATCTCTGCTTTTATTCAATCAGACAGCATCATGGCAGAAGGGAAGAGTATTTTTAGTGAATTTCTGCACTCTGGGCTTAGCCCCGCATTTTGCCCAGAGAAGTAGCTATTTTGATGAGGATAAACAATCATGGAAGTTGGTTTTAAACTACATAACCTTTTGGGTTGGGGTCCAGCATAATTGTTGCTTCATGTGAGCCTAGTTTTCCCGGGCTCATTAGACACTCATGGCGTATAGTGTGCTGATTAACTCTTAAATCAAAGCCCCACTTGGTTCATTGCTGAATACCCAAATATATTCTAGATAGAAATGCCTGCTTTGCTGCTCTATTGTTGGTCTTTATATTATCTGCTTTCTTTAAGCAGTGCATTTCTTGGCATCCTTATGATCTTTTCAGTTGCAGTCTTTTTCTCACTGTAATTATTCCCTACTATATCAGCACTTCTGTCTTCATCCAAATAAGATAAGATATTTATAACTTTATTAATCCCTAACCCTAACAATAACAATAGATATAAAGTGTATACGGAGTTATGTTCTAACAACAGTGCCTATAAGATTTAGTTAATAAGTAAGCTAAAGATTTTGTGCGTGAAATTAAAAAAAAGTGATAAAAGTAATATTGCACATGATATTGATATATTTTTGTTCTCAGTGTCTGATGTTTCAGCTTTCAGGACCACTTATTCTCCTATCCCCTGTACACACATATTTTCACAGCTGGACAGACTCTAATTTGTGTGTGTCTGCAGGTACACAGCAGTGGTGATGCCAATCTTGTACAACACCACCCATCGCTCCAGGAAGAGAGTTTTTGTGATGATTGCCACCGTGTGGGTCCTAGCCTTCACTGTCTCCTGTCCGCTGCTGTTTGGTTTCAACACCACAGGTCAGGTCAACATCATCATGACTCTCTTCTGTGAATGAATCTTCCTGTCTGGATGCGTCGTAGTGAAGAATTAGGTTATGCAGGATACAAAATAGAATGCAAGGCACAAAGGCATCATGTTAATATGAAATTGAGTGTCAAAATTCAATCTACTTGCTGTGTAGGGTCAGCAGTAGGACATGACATGCAATTTAAAATGGGATTTAAAGGTGCATTCCAGCAATTTAGCATGCCAGAGTCAATTTACTAGTTATTGACTGTACTGCTAAGCCTGTGAAATGTTGTATAATGTTTTTGTGACTCTGTCTTAAGCTTTGTCAAGCCTGAGAACACACCACTGATGATGGGATTGAGAAGTAACATTTTTAACAAAGAGTCTGTTTGTGTTAAAAACTAGAGCTTGTTAAGTTTGAATGATATACATTCATGATAACCGTTTAATAATGCTAGATCAATGTCATATTGTTCAGGCCATAATAGGAACAGCCAAGTGGGAGAAAGCCTTGGAGTTGTAATCCAAAGTAACAGATATTGGCTGTCAACAACTCTGTGGCAAAATGAATGGAAAAGCCACTATTGCTAAAGAAAATCCAAATAAATAAGCAATCCCAAATTATACTGATGTATTTGACTCATCAAATGTAAAAAGAGTTATAGACCATTGGTTTGCATGTGGTTTCACTTGTTAACAATAATGTGCAAATCAGACACCAAATTTTTGTTGATTTAAAAATGGTCCGCCAGAGTCTATGATCACAACTGTGTCCATGGCAACATTCTGTTGTAACATACTTACCTGTGATTGATCAATTAGAATAAAGTATTCAACAAGGCCGTTTAATAAATGTATATAATTTATCTCTGATTAATCTGCACTGCAGGAGTTGTCTTATTTTTATGTTATTTAAAATTATATTGGGTTTATAGGTGGAGGATGCCTTCTTTTATTGCTGCTATCACCACTACTCAATGATAGCAGCAATAAAAGAAGGCATTTTCCCAAAATGCATTCAATTATTAAAGTGGTCATATTATGCTAGAGGTTGTACCAGAATAGGTTTACATGGTTTAATTTTCAAAAGACACCATATTTTTGTTGTACTGCATATTGCTGCAGCTCCTCTTTTCACCCTGTGTGTTGAGCTCTCTGTTTTAGCTTCAGAGTGAGACACCTCACTTTGTTCCTTTTGTCTCCATCTTTGTTGGAAGTTGCACATGCACAATAGCTAGGTAAGGTACTAGCTAGTCAGAAGCAGAGTATGAGGGCGTGCCACGCTAGCAGCTATGTGAGCATTATAACGTGTTACAAAGTGACCTACGTTTGTCATGGAAGGAAAGGCTGGACTACAGTAGAGCTGTGTTTTCTTTTGAAAATGATAAGTGCCTTTGGGGTGGACTTTGGGCTTTTTCACTTTGTAAATAATGCACAAAAAAGATGTATAACACAATAAAGGAAAGGGAAAAAAGCATAATATGAACACCTTTACATTATAATGTTGCATTGAATTCTGGTTAAATGAGTTTACTGTATGTGGAGAGATGGAGTGATTACTATTTGTGTGACAAAGAATGAACCACCACACAATAAAACGGAAGGTAAACTGCAAGAGACATCACTAGGAGCTATTTCAATTTCAATAGCCAACAGCACCGATGCATGACTGCACATCCATAATTAGAAACATTAGTCAGAAACAATCTAAAGCTACTCACACAGATACAGACATTACGTTTAGTCTATGTACAATCAATACAATGCCACTGACAAGCAATATGCAATATGCATTTCACAGCTGTGGTCAGAGCCTGTCTTGTTTTTTTCAAAATTCAATTTGCAGCACTATTTGCTAAGTTAATAGATATGTAACACTAGATTGATTGAAAAATTGATATATAAGGTATGCTATTATTATTGTCATGATGTCAAATGATTTCTTAATCTGAATTAATAGCGCATTCTGTCAAATCAATCATGCCTTCACCTCACAATCATTGCTGGTTGATTAAGTATGTATGCCAAATATGAAAGAGGACAAGCCATCAAGGTCATTTTACAGGGGGGAGTGCATCAGCACTAGGCTCAGAGGTCAGCTATAAATTACATCTATTCTCTTTTGATGTCATGTGTAATTTTGAGGTTGTTTTGCATAATTATAATCTATTTTTTACTCAGATGACCCCATGGTGTGCTCCATCTCCAACCCCGATTTTGTGATCTACTCCTCGGTGGTGTCGTTCTACCTGCCGTTTATTGTCACTCTGCTGGTCTACATCCGCATCTACATCTTCCTCAGGATGAGGCGGAAGAGGATCACCTTTGGCCAGGCCAGTGGAAAGGTGCAGCCAGGCTCAACTCTGTTGTCTGTGGTGAGACCATTATCTTTGTTAGTGTTTTCACTTTTGTTAGTGTTTATGGTACTTTGAATTATGGCAGACACAATGGTTCATTAGTGTTTATTTATGAATTACAAACATTTGTAACTGAAGACTTGATATGATTGCATTTTATGTGATATTTGATGTGATATGATATTTATGATGTAGACTTGATGTTTTATTATCATTTAAGGATTCACTAACCATTTATACAGTCATTAGTTACAATTTAATAACCCTTTATAAAGGGTGTCTTATTAGAATTTGGCATCTGAAATATACAGAGAAAAATACTATTGTCCACCATTATAAAACCCTTTAGATGTGATTGTATAAAGTTAATTCATGGTCAAGCTCAGAATATTGCTGCTATTTGTTAAGCTCCTAATAAACTGACTCAATGTAGATACAAGTTTTTCTCTGTGGCTTTATATTTCTCATCTAAATGCAGACTCTCTCCCTCATTTACATTCCCCATATGTATACCCATAATTAGGCCTACAAAACAAAACCTCCCCCAAAGCCTGATAACTGGCTCCATTACAGTATGAGAGAACACTTGTCTGAGAAACTGACTGAGAAACAAAATTGCCAAAGTAAAAACCATTTTTCTCATTTGCATAATTAGTAAAATAAAATAAAATAGGAGATGATGTCAGAGGAGATGTCAGAATAATCTCAGGAATATTGCTTTACTCTAATAGGAGAAAAAAGCAAGGTCATTTTGTAAAATGTAGGCTGACTGCAATTGGCCTCACCGATGGTCAGGCCATGTAGAAAAGATTTATAGTTTGGTTCATAAGCAGCTGACACGACTGTCAAAATTAAATTGTTCTTAATTCAAATGGCTTGTCACGCTAAATATAGTCAATTTAATTTTGAGGAGTCTTCTCTGTCCCTTTTATTTATCTTGTGTAAAGAGATAGATAGATAGATAGATAGATAGATAGATAGATAGATAGATAGATAGATAGATAGATAGATAGATAGATAGATAGATAGATAGATAGATAATATCCAAGCCCTGGAGCTGAAGGAGAGGCTGAGACTGGTATAATGGCAACGTGTTTTGAAATAACATAATAGGGTAGGATATAAGGACGTTGATCTGAAGTAGGAGGCTTGATTCAAAAACGACTTCTCTTCATTTCTGCAGTGAACTTTAATTGAGGCGCACAGCGTTTGGCTCGAGTGAAAGCGACTGAAAACATGACAGATGTGAATGTGTGATACATACTGTAGAGATGAACACTGTAGAGATGACACTTTCTGTACATATTGATGAGGTAGGGGTGTTGGGATACGATAAGGGGGGCTCTGCATTTCTCTGAACATTTTTCTGTCCCTCTCATCCCCTAGGAGACCTGTCTACAAGAGGAAACTCCCAAGGCAAAGCAAGACTTGTCACCTATAAGGATTAAAGTGGTGGGTGCTATTTTCAACGAGAGATCCAACACAACCGTGAAATTCTTGAATAGATTTTTTCAGTGCTTTAGTTTAGCTGAATTCAGCACAGCTTAATGCCTGACTAACTCTCATATTGACTGTGTTGGCGTATTCTGACATGGTGGAATGCAAAGGGGTTCTGTTTTTAGCGTTTCTTGTGAGTCTGACAACGTGTATGTTCATGCACACTTGAGTTATTTTTGTTCTGCTGTGTCTGAGGGGTCTGAGAAGGAGCTGAAAATTGGGATTCTGAAGCGTGGCTTGTTGCCAGTCGTCACATGGTCACTTGTCAGCTGAACAAACTCTATGCGTGATGCACTGCAAAAGAAAAAGAAACTACAGCAACTGCTAAATCCACAGACTGCTCAACGGCCAAGGGATGGACAATCTATGTTTTTTCCCTAAAGGAAAATGTGTAAAGAGAGGAGTGTGTTAGTAAGAGAAGACAGAAAATTAAAGTTTCTGGCTAAACTAGAAATATACATTACACAATACTTGTTAATAACTAGTTAATGATGCTTGTTATTGCTCCAAGGGGGAAAAGCTCAGTGGAGCTGTAGTTGCTGAATTTGCAACGTTTTAGAACGTGGAAGTAATTGCTGGTACAAGGCTATAAAAATGAAATATTGTATTTACAGATAGTTATCATATAGTTGCACTATATTGCAGTCACACTGATATATGCTGAATGCTAACTTTGGATCTGTTATTTAAAAACTTGGAGAAGAGGTGCCGGAGGAGTTTTTCCACCTTTTTCAGTCTGTCTGAACAGCACTTCTGAGATGTATTGGCCATAACATCCAACTCTCATACTCCCCACTGTGTTGGCTCACTGGAGTAGCACTCAGCTTGTGGAATATTTTCCACATGAGGTTAAGGCAGGATAAGATGACAGTGATCTTTCTTTCTTTTTGAAAGAGAAGAAGATAAGAAGGAAGGCAGAGCAATGAACTGTGAATCTTTCAGTTGAAACGTTAAAGCTGCAATATTTTTTGTTGCATCATCATCACAGAATTAAGTCGGTAGTAAACAATTAGCTGTTTACACAAAGAGCAGACACTGGGCAGCATTTAGACTTGTTTCTTGGCACCTGACAAAGGTCCAATATTCAATCCTTTCAGCTCTGTTTTGGTCTTTCCCAACTCCCAAGGAAAAGTATTCAGCTCTTCAGACAGCTACATTTTCCACTACGTTCCCCAGATAGCAGCTAACTTTGTCTGCCATTTGATGTTTGGCAGGTAGCGTACTAGGTAAGAGTGAATCAAAACATTAAAGCTGCAGGCCAAAAAACTAAAGAATGACCTGGAAGATGACAAAACACTCCGTGGAGCTGAGAGAAACTACAGAGTTGGGTTGGTCCCTACAACCAACTCCTTTGTATAAAAATATGAATTAGTGCAGCTTTAATGACATAACATAGCCTATAATAAAACTAATATGATTACATGTGTGCTGATCTCGTTATTGTCTGTCATTTGCCCTGAAAACAGAGTGCAGAGCCTTCAGGTCCCTCCAAGCCCAACTTGTTGTCAGGTTGCCTGTGGCGCAAACGGCCAAAGACGGGACCTGTGGAGAGCTTTGTGCTGCCCCCGGTGGACATGCAGAACTGCTGCAGCATCAGCCACGCCTCCTGCGGCCGCACTGAGCTGGATCTGGATCTGGTGCAGGAGCAAGGGAAGGAGGAGGCAGAGGAAAACAACCAGAGTGAACGGCCCCCTGTCAGAATGAGGTGCGAGGTGAAGGATCTGTCAAATGGACAAACACACACGTCACTGCAGTCGATGGCTCTTTCTCACATTAACAGCGCACGATTCAGAAGTATGCACGCACGGGAGAAAAAGGCCACTCAGATGCTGGCCATTGTGCTTGGTGAGTGGAGTTTGTCTTAAGTGGCTGAGGAAGGAAAATGTTAATGTCGTGGTAACACTTAACACAAGCAATTTTATAAATAGTTGTTTATTCTGTTTCAACTCCTTTGACATTTTTCTGATTGCCATATGTACCCGGTCACCTGTAGGCTACTGATCTCTCACCTGGCAATGGTGACACCAGCACATTTTCCTATTCCGTGGGCATTTGCTGCCTATTTTGCAGAGCTACACTAGATCAAATTGAAATGTTAAAAATGTGTGGCTGGCTTTGGTTTACGGTGTGTGTCCAGACACATGCTGTAGCTCCTGACACAGCTTCCACATGCTTTAATTATCAGCCAGTTTAATTATCGGCAAAGCATATATCTCGCTGACAAAAATCTAATTAGAGGTGTCTCTTTACGTTAAACTGGTGTCAGTGAAAACCTGTGGCACACATCTCAGTACCGCCCTCTCCCCTCCTGTTTTTTACCCAACTGAATGGTGCTTTGCTCTGATGTTGTGACCCCAATTATAGTGCTTGACTTTAATGAGTGTTCAGTATGCTGCTGCATTTATAGTTGTTTTTACATAATAAACTATGTCCTATTGGCAGTTGCTGGGCATACTAAGTGACTTCAAGACTTGAGTAGGACTACCACATAAAGTGAAGGTTAAATGGGAACCAAAAGTGTTTTAACTGACCCCTGCTAAGCCGGTCAAGTGTTTCATTCTGATGCAGGCAGTATTCAACGAGCAGCAGATTTAATACTTGAAATTCGTAGTAATTTTTGAAGCAATGGGTCTTTGATTTTACACAAAAGTCAACAAAGGCAGGTCAACTGCAACCAGCAGCAACTGCATCATTTTTATGCAGTTGCTTAAGAGTTTATCAGCTGTAGTTAGATAGCGTTATCTATCTATAGCTGACAATTTGTTTTAGTTTTACAGTTACGTTTTAGGGAATTTTCAAGCACCACAAAATGATTAATGTATTGGCTAATTTCTAGGCCTACATGAATTATTATGCATTATTGGCTAATTGCTTTAAATGTAACCCACGGTTACTGTAGGAAGTAAGATAGTTTGCTTAGCATGCTAACATTTTCAATTGTTACTATAAACTCATTATCACCCATAACCCTGCATAATAATTAATGTAGTTAGTTAATGACTACATTAATTATTATTAGCTAACTTTTGAAGTAAGGACTGATTACTATTATTGGTAGCTACAGTATCTTATGGAGCTTATGTTATAGCAAAC
Source organism: Etheostoma perlongum (assembly GCA_026937815.1). NCBI lineage: Eukaryota > Metazoa > Chordata > Actinopteri > Perciformes > Percidae > Etheostoma > Etheostoma perlongum. The sequence continues at coordinate 15,993,816 of CM049392.1, read as the reverse complement.
AAACACACTGTTTCTTACAAACCTGCTCTTATGTTTTTTGTTTCGTCCTCTCTTCATACCTCTCTGCTCTCTGGCTGCTCCAGGGGTGTTTCTCATCTGCTGGCTGCCTTTCTTTGTGACTCATATTCTGAACACCCACTGCAGGACATGCTACGTGCCTCCTGGGCTTTACAGTGCTTTCACCTGGCTGGGTTATGTCAACAGTGCCCTCAACCCTATTATCTACACCACCTTTAACATTGAGTTCAGACGGGCCTTCATCAAGATCCTGAGCTGCTGAGGAGGACAGCGCGCCAGGAAATTCAAATGGAAATTAGGCTGTGCACTTGTGCTCCAACTCAACCGTGGTGCATTTGGTAAACGGTGACAACAGATGCTGTTCATGATCCATATAAGCAAACCTGTCCTACAGGAATTACACAGTAGCAGCATGAAAAACAGATGTTGTGGTATGCAATAAATACAAACAGAAATGGATTCCATTTAAACAATATTAATCCTCAAATAAGACTTACATTTTCACATGCAAACAGTCTTATTGATAGCACACAGTGTTGGACTTTCTTGTTGAATATGTCTTGTACAGTACAAATGCTGCACTTTGGCACAGTATTTTCCAATTAATGTAAGATTGGATGCTCTTTGGACGTAATATGAAGCTATGAAGCTGATAAATTGAGAGCTCCGGGCCACTTCGTCCTGAGGCCCACTGCCACCGCACTGTGTGGATTAACTGATGTTACTCACCTTCCCCACTCACCCTTTACTTCATCACCATCAATTACTCTCCAGTGCATGCACATATCAAATTTCAAAGGATTGACTTGTGCTAAAAGGATCGTATTGGTCCCTACCAAGCCTCACATCATCTTAAAGATTGTCATATATATTGATGTGGAAGCATTGTGCTCAGTGAGAATTCATTATAATTAAATTAAATGTGAGATTTTGATGGAATGCACAGTTTTTTAAAGGAACTGTCTGTTTTTTGGCGAACCTCCCTGGGATTTAGAGTTGCCTGCTGGCTGTCCTGACACTGTGATAAAAGGAGGAGCTTTGTGATCCTAACAAATCAAGCAGGATTATAAACCGTGGGGTGGGCAGGTCGGTCATAGACACAACATTTACTGCAGTGTGTTGTAAATAAAAGAAATGATTAAATGTTTTCCAGGCTATTTATACACAGAGTATTACAGATGTATGCATTTATATGTCTGAATGTTGCTGATGATGGAAGACACCATGAGATACTGATGAATTGTTTGTGAGCTTTCTGGGAGGAACACAGGAGGAACAAAGCTGAGTGGAGAGAATATTCTGAGATTTAGACACTGAGAAAAAGGCACAACACTGAAACTAAAGGAGGATTAAAAAAACACAATATGAGATAGAGGTTGATGGTTGAGCGGAAGGGAGAGCAGAGTAAAGCCAAAAAGAAAAGAATTTAAGTAAAAGAACAAAAATAAAGGATAACTAGGAGGGGGAAAAGGTATGTAGATGGATTGGGGATAGCTGTACAAGGGAAGTAATGGGCGGGGGGTGTCAGCCTTTCTCAGCCTAAAATTTAAGCTGTTTTATTTCTCTGAGAAGCATACAGCTCCCTGACACTTTGTGCCATTGCATTGACTTGCCTTGTTCCACTGAGACTATTTATGATAATGCTGATGTCCCGGTGTGTGTATGAGACTTATTTATGGGTGTACACTGTGATGTGAGTGGAACCTCCAGTTTAGGTTCATCCTGACGCTACTAACCCATAGTGCTAACTTTAAAGTTGTCCTGCTATAGAAAAAAAACATTTGCAACTGAAATTAATCTTTAATAAGATTTAAAGACTTAATAGTGTAATCAGGACATAAACAAACTGAGGATGAGATGCCATGGAGCTTGCTCTTCTGTTCTTTAATTGAATTTCAATGTGAATTAATTTAATAAAAGATCTATTTAGTATGTAAATAATGCACAGCTGTGCACATACATTTAGTCATTCTGAGACAATAATAAAGTCCTGTTAGTGGAAATGAACTGCATATGGGCCAAACTCCCCAAAGGTCAAGAAGCAGCTTTATGGATCAAACATACTAATGATATTGCTTTGCGTCTTTATCAGTAGTGAGGCTAAAAAGGGTTAATAGGATGTTACTAGAGGACAAATGACAGGATCATTAAAAACAATATACTGTATGTGCTCATTCAATTTCATGGCAATCAGCTTTTTACATTGAAAGCCATCTTGTGTGAAAAGTTGACATTTTATCCTGAAGGTGATGAAAGCACATGGAGAGCTTATTCAGTGTCTAAATTGTGTGGCTTATTCTGACAGTATAATGAGAATATTTGTTTCCAAAACAAGTTGATTGTGGCACTGCATTGTGTTTTGTCAAGTAATTATGAGGAAGAAAACTCCAATTAATTTCTTGCACACTCTAGACAATCAGTGAGTCAGTGCACAGTAGGTCAGCTGAATATAAATATGAAGTTTATCTAGGCCTACAGGCAAGCACACAATTCAACATATGTATAATTGTGTTTAACATAATGATTGAATATTCATTTTTATCTAATGGCATTTTCACTCAAGTCTCTGTTTTCCTTATCATTAGTAACATGGTGCTTTCCAGGAAACAATTTTCCAAATTTCATTTTTATGACTTTATGTTCGCCGATCTGCAGCGTTTTGAAACGTTCTGAAACCTGCAAGTCCACACTAATGCGAAGATGAGACGGTGTAGGTGATCATCTCCATAGCACAACAACTCTTGTACTCGTCCTAACTCCAACTTTAACTTTTTTGTAGCTGAATATCATTTTTTGTGTCTAAATATGAATGTGGATAACGTTTTTGATAGTGAGGTACTTCCCAAGCTGCATTTAAAGTGATGATACAGCGAAAACAACTTTATATTTCTCTGATTCCCTTACTTGTTTTGAAGACGCTCTCTTCGGTCTCTTGACCATATGCAGTATATACTGTGCTTGCGGACTCATGTTGACGGTTCAGATTGCTGCAACTTTTTCCTGCAACGTTCTAAACGTTGGTCTCGTCGCAATCTTTGAAGCTTTTAGTAAATCATTGTAAAGTGGGTAAATAAATCCAACCGCCCCATGACAGATTTAAGTTTTATTTTCCATGATATGATCGTGACCGACGATCAGTTGATGATAGGCATGGTTCAGGTGGAGGAGCAGTTGTCTACAAATTCAAAAATCTGTTGACTTTTTTCAGCAGACTGTATTATGACTTTTTTATGATTTTTTTTTCGGAATACTAGAATTTTTTTAACTTATTGCACATACTATACTTTGACTTTTTATAACTATTTTTACATAATATTTATGTTAAAAAATGTGGGAAAAGAGGTCATAGTGGAAAACATTCAAAAAAAAGGCATGGTATTGTGTGACGGTAAAAAAAGTCATAATATGTCGAAAGAAAAGTCATAGTTTAGTATGTTTAAAAATACATTTTTTTTAAGTCAAAAAAATGTCATATTGGAAAATATTCAGAAAAAAGTCATGGTATTGTATGTTGGAAAAAAATCATAGTATTGTATTTCGAAAAAAAGTTGAAAAAAATTATAGTATAGTATATTATGTTGAAAAAAGTATTCATATTTTAGTATGTTGAAAAAAGTTGAACAAAGGTCATAGTATTGTATGTCAAAAATGTTGAAAGAAAGTCATAGTATAGTATGTCAAAAAATGTCAAAAAAGTCATAGTATAGTTAGTATGTCCAAAAAGTCGCAAAAATGTCAGAGTGGAAAATATTTGAAAAAAAAAGGCAGAGAATTATACATCGGAAAATAGTCAAAGTATAGTATGTTGAAAAAAGTCAAACAAAAGTCATAAAATAGTATGTTGAAAAAAGTTGAATAAAAGACATGGTATATAGTATGTCAAAAAATGACAAAAAAGTCATAGTATAGTATGTCTAAAAGTCGAAAAAAAAGTCATAGTAGAAGATATTTTGGAAAAAAGTCATAGTCATAGTTATGGTAAGTTTAACAAAGTACAAAAATATGTTGTATATGTTGTATATGTTGTCAAAATTTAAAAAGAAAGTCATAGTATAGTATGTCAAATACATATATACAGTATATATACAGTATATAAATATATATAGGCCTATATATATATATATATATATATATAGGGGGTTCTCAGAGTCAATGCAGGGGGGCCTCCAAATTATTGCAAAATCTTGTCTTGACATGAATCCATAACATTTTATTAGCATATATAAATCCCTACTGATGATAGGCTTACTGGCCTATAGGTAAGGTAGTATCTTAAATATCCTTCCCCAGATACAGTTTGTTGGAGCCAAAATTATGATTTGTATATAAACTTTTATTTTGATAAATTGTGCATGAAATGCAGGGATATTTAGAGTGAACTAAACTTAACATATCAGCTGACTAAGGCAGTGAACTTCACCTGTGTGAGGTCTTGAAACTGCAACTCTCTAGATCCCAAGCCAAGGCCTAACTGACTGAGCCACAGCACTGTGGAGCCTTTTACCCATATTCTATACCATGAAGTTTTTTTTAACTTTACTCAACATTTTATAGTATAGTATGTTGAAAAAAAGTGATAATAAAGTCATGAAAAAGTAATAGTATAGTAGGATGTAGGATCCCATATTGAATAAAGTTGAAAGAAAGTCATAGAAGCCTATAATATGTCATAAAAAGTTGAAAAGGTCATAGTATAGTATGTTGAAAAAAATCATAGCATAGTATGTCAAAAGAAGTTCAAAGAAAATCATAGTATATAATATGTCAAAAAAATGTCTAAAAAGTCATAGTATAGAATGTTGAAATTAAAAAAATTATAAGTCATAGTATAGTTAGCATGTCAAAAAAAATCACAAAAGTGTCAGAAAGGAAAACATTTTGAAAAAAAGGCATACATCGGAAAATATTCAAAGTATAGTACGTTGAAAAAAGTCAAACAAAAGACACAGTATGGTATGTTAAAAAATGTGGAAAAAAGTCATATAGTAAAGTACGTTGAAAAAAGTAATAGCATGTTATGCCAAAAAAAGTCATTGTATAGTTTGTTTTTTTACATACTCGGCTATGACTTTTGGACAAACTATACTGTCTTTTTTGGACATACTATACTATGACTTTTATCAACATACTATACTATGCCTTTTTTATTTCATACTATACTAACAAACATGTTGAAAAAGTCAAACTATAGCATGTTATAGTATGTAGTAATAGTGTAGTATGATGAGAAAATGTTGAACAAAGTCTTTGTATATTATGTTGAAAAAAGTAAAAAAAAGTCATAGTATAGGACAAGGATCTTCAACAGGGGGTCCAGGACCCCTAGGGGTCGTCAGAGTCAATGCAGGATGGCCTCCAAATTATTGCAAAATATTTAAAACCATTGACAGTTACGATTTTATGGCTTATACTCCAATTGTCTCTTTTCCCCAAACATGGGAAGAATGGTAACACATGAAGTGCTGCATGCATATGTTTGAGGGAAGTGGACCCATCATTCTCTTCACAGACATAAGTTGGAAGAAACTTATTAAATCAGTGTTTCTGTGGAAAGACCTTGAGTGCAGATAAAGTAACATACTAGAAATGTCAAAGTATATGATGTCGAAAAAAATATAAAAAAGGTCATAGTATATGTAATAATTATTATTGATTGAAGCCTTTGTTTTTAATTAGTTATTGGCCTACTTCAACTTAAAGAAAATGCTTCTAATAAAATAGGCCTACTTCACATTAAATTAATAATGTAGGATTGTTAGCTGACATTATCAAAATAAAATTATCGTGGGAGGAAGAGGCTTAATTGTTTCTGTATGACATGCATGAGTCTGATGTGTCTGTGGACGTTTCTGTGTGTCTGTGTGCATTAATGTGTGCATAATGAAACATGTTAAACTGGTCTAATTGAGCAGGCAGGTTAAAAAATGTAGGAGCCCACCCCTGAGTGAAAGGCAGAAGGAGGGGTTAGCTGCACTGCTCACCCTGTTATATGGGGATGACACGTCTGAGGAAGGAAAAGATGAATGTTATGCAGAGTTTGTATGCTTATCAGCAGGTCTCAGAAGGAACAGGATGCTTGTGTAAGTGATGGCTGCTTATTGGTTAATCACTCAGACCTGCTTTGCATGTACAGTATGTGACCGAGGAGGCAAAACACACAGGGCAAAAATAACTCAATGACTAAAAGTGTCACTCTAGGTCAGGCACAATTAGCAAGTATCTTTTTCTGCTTCTTTCTTTTGTCTTCCTGAATATGAGAGGCTTTGTGCATTTCTGTGTGTGGACGAACAGATGTTATGGGCACTTGCAGTCTTTAGCAGTGGCAAATGATGAGGGATGCAGACAGAGGGTTGTAACGACATTCAGTCTTCCATCTCTTCTTCCACCAAAGCCTCCTACTTTATCCTCCCACCAGTTTGTCAAAGCAGCCCGATAATCATCCTCCCCCTCTCTGACACTCCCTGACATTTATACACATGCTGCCTTTACTGTTAATTTGATGCCAATTTGATGAGGTTAAGGGCTCATGTGGGAGAATGGAACCAATCCCGAAATGGTGGTGGAAAATGAGTTCTACCAATTTTACTGCACAAGATGTAACATAAAGTCGGCAGTCTGTCAGCACAGCTTAAAAAAAAAAAAAAAAACTAACAACACAGTGAAAGGTTTGTCAAACTTTCTATGGCATTAGGTCCAGCACTTTACTGTAATACTGGAAACCGGAAGAAAACGGCTGGAAACAGCCAGCCAAAAAAAAATTTGGGGTGGTTTTTGTACAGATTAAAAAAACTATAAGGATAAGTCTCCAGGGAATGAATATAAGTCAATACAATACTTTCCCAAGTAAATTGTGTGTGTGTGTGTGTGTGTGTGTGTGTGTGTGTGTGTGTGTGTGTGTGTGTGTGCGTGTGTGCATGTGCTTGTAAAGTTCCCTGGTGATAGATTAATAGCAATAGATTCTAATGAGTACATAATGTGGCCACAGTGGAAGTTTTCCCAGCTCTGATGAAAAATGCCTTGTGTGTGCGCCTCTCACTTTTGTATGTTTTCTTTCCTGACTCTCGTTTTCAAGCTGTTCAGCCGGGGAAAAAAAGGCAGAAGAAGGCCGACGTGTGGTGACGGTGCAGGACTCACTACACAAACCACAGCAACTTGGACAGACGGCCGACCGTCTCCTTGGTGTGTCAGGGCCTGTGGATCCTCTCCTATGGAAAAGATTACAGGGCAAACGCTGCTACCCTAAAAAAATATAGGTTCATCTCCCTCAATACACAATATCTGGTCCCCTGAGATTTCCCCGGAGAAGTTTAATTCTGGAGGAAATTGTGCCAATGAAATGGTTATTTTTCAAAATTGGAAGGACATACTATTGACGCACATATCATCTGTGTCAATAGTTGCAGATGATATGTGCTCCTTAAATAGAACACACATTCAATAAGGTATCAGGAGTTGCATACATACATACCTAAGGCATAGTCATACCTTTCTCACTCTCGCTCCCCTTAATCTGTTAACCTGCCCATTTCAAGTGACACCTCTCCTCGGCAGGGATGACTGAGAGTGACTTGCTGTGTGAGTGGTTTATGAGAAAATGAGCATTCACTTGAGGGTGTGTGCATGTGAGGCAGAACAAAAGAAACAGAGGTAGGTGGTAATATAATTAATATTAAATATTGTATAACTACATCACATTTAGACCTAAACTGCTATAATGCCTAGTAATTACACACTTTGTTCTCATGCTCGTCGTCCATTTTACGCAGGCTGCTGATGCTTTGACAGAAAATATTCACCAGATCCAGGAAGGTGCTCTCATGTATTGATTGTTCAGTGATGATGCACAGGTATTTTCTCTTGCAGGGAAATATTGACGGGTCTGAAACTGCACACTTGTCCCACAGTATATGTGTGGTTGGAATCAATATTCATCACCTCTACCACAACCTGACATTTTCAGTGTTCATTAATGAGCAAACTTAACAACAAAGGTATGGTCACAAAGGTTAAGTAAAATTGTTACCTTATTTTCTTACCTCACCAGGATTTTATTAACTTTAAGCAGGCTAGCTGCACCCTCCCCCCCCTTTGTTAGCTTACAAATAAACATGTTATAACCTGTTTGATCAATAAACTCTTGGGAAGAATGCAAATAAGCATATTTCTCAAGCATTTTCTCTTTTTCGCACTTTAATCAATCCCTTCTAACCCTTGTATTTTCCTCGTTTTCAGAGGTTTTTTTTAGATCAGAAGTATGGGTTTCTTTCAACCAAATTGCCCAAAAATAACCATGATTCACCTCTGTGGGTCAAATTAATAATTAATGTCATTGAAATTTGGGGTTTTATACAATTTTTTATAGCATTTGAAAAAAAAATTCAAATGGTTTTAAAACCAAAAACTAAACTTTGACCTAAGCCCATCTGTGATTCACTCAACATGATTTGACCTTAACTATTAGTCCAAATAATGTTTATTGAACGTGTTTTTTTTTTTTTAAAGTGCTGAAAAAAAGCAACAAAAATGTTTCAAAAAGCGTCAAAAGCATAGAAAAAACCCTTCGACAAAAACGTTGCAAAAAGTGCAAAACAGCGTCCTTTCTTTTCTGTTGCCGAAGGGTCATTTTCTCATATTAATCCCTTTTTGTCTCTCACACCTTCCCTTTCTTTCATGTTCTGCTTTTTATTCACCACAAAATCCACTCCCACAGCTGCTGCCCATTAGTCCTGTGAAACTTGTTAATTAAATCTGCAGATTAAAAAAACCCCGGGGAACAATGTTTAATCGATGAGCATAAAAAGATGACTTTCATTCCACACAATTCTTCCCATATTGTTAGCCCAGTCCTTGGCCAAATTGAGAGAAGTGAGTGTATACTCGAACAATTACAAAGAGGCCGGTGCAAGAGCACTCTCAGTCAATCACTAAATGCTTACAATTTCCCTCTCCCACAGTGACAGCAAGTAAATTGTTTCACTACCGTAGAATGCATCTCTTTTTTGTTATTTCTGTGCTTAAATGTCCTTTTCAAATACGTATTCCCATTTCCCTGCAACTCTCCTCTTTTGATGTTGATATGTCAGCTAAATCAGGAAAGAAAGCGCTTCTAATGGAGACCTACTACCTAACGTTGCAGCGGAGGAGGTTAACTCTAACCAGCGGCTGTCATTCCCAAAGTCCCACGTTACTGGTGATTCACAAGGAACAGAATAGAGGTTACATGCAAATTAGGCTTAAAAGAGCCTAACCATGTACAAATGATGACAAATATTCATTCATTAAGTTTGGCATGATCACATATCCATTAACAAAGTGCGCTCGGTAGGCAGAGGGGTGCCTGGCCTTTCTTCAGCTGCAGGCAGTATCCTAGTTCACCCAGCTGTTCTTTTACCCTGCAGCTAGCTACGTGTCTGACCTCCAAATCTCCAGCAACAACAACCCGACCCAGCTGGCTCAAACATCAGCATCACCCACAACAACACTGAAACGCAAAGTCACATAGAAAACACGGCCATGAATCATCACAAACACAACTATCTCTCTCAAAATAGCTAAAATAGTCCCATAGTGCCCGAAAAGATGTCATCAGTGACTAGGATTGGGTACCAAATCCCGGTGCTAATACGGCACCGATGCTTTAACAATCGGTATCTACATAAAATTCAGAGCCCTGTAGAAAGGCATTCTCTATGGGCCCCTCCCTGCATCCACAGCTATTAATTCTTGCATCTTTTTGGGCCCTCCTCATGAGGTCCCAAAAAGATGCAAGAATTACTTGGTAGCAGGAAACGTTAGCCTAACATTAGCTAGCCGTTGGATTAACACGGTTAAAATGCTGACAGCTAACATTAAACGATTAAACATTAAACATTAAACAGTCTGCAGCTGCCGCTGTCGGTAAAACAACACAGACAGACAGAAAGACAGACAGACAGACAGACAGACTCAAAAACTTGCCTTGCCAGCCTCGTGGTGCATTCAAAGTAATTTAAATTACCATTTTTCAACAAAATGTTGCTGACTGTAGTTTTGTGTATTTTTTAAATTTACTGTATAGGCCAACATATTTTTTTTTAATCTTTATCTTTTTTTTAAATCTAAAGTATCGTTTCAGGCACCGTTCATGCGCCGGCACCGTTTTAAAAGTATTATAAAGTATTATATATTTAGCACAGGTTTGGGAAAAAAACAAAAATTATTCTCAAACCTATCAGTGACCCACCACAAGTTCTACACATTCATGGGTGAACTAGTTGTAGTTATAGTTATCAATAATAGACTTATTTTAAGCCTAAAGGGCCATCCGTACCTAAATAAAATAACTATAACTATAAATACTGTAAATTTTATTTTTTTAATTGCTCTAACTCAAGTGGATGGCGGAGTCACACAACTATAACAATGACAGTTGGCAACAATATCGTTGAGATCCCTTTGAGAGTGATTTAATAAGCGATAAAGACTCTGACAGGCAATTAAAAACCATCCAGATTTACAGGGCACCACATTCAACGCGTCTATTTTTGCAGATTTTGCCAAAATCATGGCTGTAGACTCTTACTCTTGTTACACAACCAGACTAGATTAGGATGCTAGCATGCCAACATTTGCTAAAATTAGGACTATTACAGCTGTGGCTGATGGGATGGGTTTGGATCAATCATTTTGCACACTCTGCACAAAATAATACAGCTTTCCTTTCCTATTTTTGTTCATATTTGTCAGTGTCTTTTACATACTTTTCAATGTTACATTTCTAATATATATTTATGTATGTTCTTGACTGTGGCAGTACTTTGCTTTGTGGTCAATTTCTTTATGTTTTATTGTATGCACTAAACAAATAAAGGCAAATTCCTTGCTAATAAATTTGATTCAGATTTTGCAGGAATTGACTTAAGTCATGACTTAAGTTATTTGACAACTTAAATTTTGACCTGATGATAGTGCTACATGAAAAGTTAAGGCATCACCAAAGACAGCAGTATTCATCCTCAGGGGACCATGAACGTCTGTACCAAACTTTATGTTGTGATATTTCAGTCTGGACCAACATGGTGGGCCGACCAACTATCAGACCTCTAGAGCCACATTGATAGCACGGCTAAAACATATATTATAATGTAATAATAACAATGCAAAGAATAGAAACACATACAGTCTATGTCGCAGAAGATACAGTGGAGTACTCATTATGATTTTGTGCATTAAATATCTACACCTTATGTCTTATTTGGTGGTCCTTTCCTTTCCTTTTTAACAAACAAGTAGTGGTAGAAGTGGATTCTGTTACCTTTAGACATAACCTGGAAAGAGAAACAACTCACAAAGGTAACCTTTGCAAATGAAAATGTTATAACTGATCCTTAAACTCTACGCATTAAAAATGTGTAGCGTGTATGTGAAATGTAGCAATGTAGATACTCCTTTGGATTAAACAATTCCAATGCAGGCTCCCTTGTGGACTTGTGGTGCTGAAGAGACAAAAGATGCTGTGACAGCAATGAAGCCTAAGGCCACCAGTATCCAGGAGGCATGTGGCCTGAGGGACCAACGGGCTGAAATAATAACATTCTGCTCTCATTTCAGCTCCTGTACTTTGAGCTGTTATTATCACCATTTTCTGATTTATTTTTCTTTGTGGTAGTATTTGGGCATTTCTTTGTGCACTTTCAATCCAATAGGTCTGATTTTATTCTATAACTGGATCAATGAGCGACACACAGGTACATTGTAATCTAAAACCTCAAATAACCCTAAAACCCTTAATCATTAAACTAACTGCAAAATAAATGTTACTTAAATCACCACCGTGCGCATTACGGTAAATAATACAGTATCACAAACATAGCCTCAGCGTTGTAATGATACTTGAAGCAGGTGGAATATTGCTTATTGGACATAAGTATACTACATTCCCATCATATGCATTGCAAATGACTTTGGATGGATGGATGGATGGATGGATGGATGGCTGGATGATGGATGTGCTTGAAAAACAAATGTCCCAGTTTACATCTATACACTCTCATCTGTGCAGCTGATCATACTGCTTCAGTCATTAATCAGCTAAATGTCCCACGTAAGGGTGAGTAACTGAGGCAAGCTCAATACTCGTGGTGTAAAGAGGTGAACAGCAGCAGAGATTTGTGTCTACGCATGGCTTCCTGACAGTCTTTTCATCAACAACATCAAAACATTGGACTAATGCCAGAGTTTCAATACAGTTTCGGCTCCATCATTCACAGAAACCCACCCTCCCTTCAGCCTGGAGCAATGAGGCAAGGGATTCTACTAAACGATTGTACACACCAAACAGAGTAAGGAAGGTTTAGGGTGAGAAAGGGCGGATATTATATTATAGGTCCTATAATACATAATAAATAGCATCCAGACCCACCAGGACATCCGACTCTTGATTTAATCAAGACAAAAGGAAATTGCCTTCAAACTCAATTGTCAGTGTATCAACCACAGTGGTAGCGCCAATCACACTCTAGGTTTACGAGCCAAAAACCCAGAACATCATGAGGAATGCCTCAAAGACCCCTCCATTCAAAAATGTGTTTTTGCTAGTGCTACTCATTTTGGTTTTGGACTATATGCAGATTGAAGTTTTTCCAGCTGTTGACAGGCTAAATGTTTCTCCGTACTGTCATGAAATCTCAGCTGGCGATATGCATGATTTATGACATCACAAAAAGTGGCACCATAACCATGGTCCAAAAACTGATTTTTTCAGACAGCCTGTGTCAAGTGGTTAATCTTTATGTGCATGATAGATTGACAACCCAGAGCTGAGAGATTACCATGGTGAGACAGAAAAGATGGATTTCTGTCTCACCATAATCTGCAATCTTGTTATTTCTGAGAGCAAATAAAAATCCCCTTGACTTCTTTTAAATGGCAGGGTTTGTACTATGGCTAGTTCTAAGCGGACCAGCGGTGGTGGTGGGTGGAGAAGGAGGTCTGAGGCCGCTGCAATTCATACACAGGAATTCTCAATGAGGGAGTAGATGTGCTTTGGATCTTTCAGTTGTTTATTGAGCTTGAGATATTTAAAGGAAATATTCTTAAAAGCACCAGAATTTGCAGTGACCCCATCCTGAGTAATAGATATGTAATCAGAATCAGCTTTGTGACTAAAAGCTTAACAAGCAAATCTGCTTTTGATGTTCCTTCAAAATCCAGATGATTCAAATTATAGATCTCTGCTATCAGCTGTCTCCATTTATACAGGCAAGAGAAGGAAAACCTCATTTTTAAAGGGGTGCTATGCAGTTTTGGCTATTTCTTCACTTTTTCTTTGCAGGTTTCTCTATGGAGCTCCTCCTACAATTTCAATTTCAATTTCAATTTATTTATAGTATCAATTCACAACAAAAGTTATCTCAAGACACTTTACAGATAGAGTAGGTCTAGACCACACTCCAGAATTCACAAGGACCCAACAGTGTCCTCCAGAGCAAGCAACAGTGCGACAGTGGCGAGGAAAAACTTCCTTTTAGGCAGAAACCTCGGTCAGACCCAGGCTCTTGGTAGGCGGTGTCTGACGGGCCGGTTGGGGTTAGAATGAAGAGTGGCAATTACAATCCCAAAAAAAAATAGTAGTTGTTAGTAGTCCTTTGTAGTCGGCATAGCAGAGTGTAGCAGGAAGAACATGGCGACAGCTGCAACCTTGATTTTGGAGCCTCCCTGATCCGAGGAAATATGCTGGGGGAAAAAGAACATGAGGACTCCGGGGAATGACTCCCCAGAGTTAGGTTAGTAACAAGCATTTCTGGGACATGGATGCACATAATTGGAAAGATAGAAAAATAGAGGAGAGAGGAACTAGGTGTGTCACAGGAAGTCCCAGCTGTCTAAAACTATTACAGCATAACCAGGAGAGACAGTGTAAAGAGAGGAGCCTGGTCAGGCTACAACTCTCCCCAAACCCTCCCTTGGTTTGGGTAGGGGGAGAGACACTTAGGTTAGGTCAGGAGGGTCAGGGTTAAGGTCAAAGGTCAAAGTGGGAAGGATACAGACCCGGGTTAGGGTAGGGGGAGAGAAAGATAGAGTTAAGATCAAGACGGTCAAAGTGGGGGATGGGATACAAACCCTGGTTAGGGTAGGGGGAGAGAAAATTAGGGTTAGAGTCAGGAAGGTCAGAGAGGGGATAAGATACAAACCCTGGTTAAGGTAGGGCATATTACTATATATGCCCTAACTATAAGCTTTATCAAAAAGGATAGTCTTAAGCGGTGTCTGCCTCCCGAACCCAGACTGGAACCTGGTTCCACAGGAAACTTATGAATAGATATTTGGCAGCTCTTATGTTACTTGTGTTTGACTCCACCCTCGGTCAGTCTGCCATTTCCTCTTTCTGTTCCTCCGACAATGCTTTTCTAGCTTTCTGCTTCTTTTTTTGCTGGCTGAGCCATGACGATAGTGTGAAAAACTCCATTGCAACCTTGTTAGCCGGTTCATGAATGGGCGTATGTGTGCAGTGCCGTGAAGCAATTCATTACATCGCACAACCTGATATCTAGTGATATACCCGGCCCAAAGTTGCAAGGGTGGTTTTTCCGCTCACAGGCGCTAGGGGAAAGCAAGACGACCACCATTCAACTCAAAATAGTTCAGTTAAGGTAAATTAAGTTTAAAAAAAAACAGAATAGTTCCCCTTTAAGAGCAGGAACAATTGGATTTCTGTCCACTTGTTGCCTGATCCCTCTACGGCTGAGGTCATTTTTTTTGTTGCTTTGATTACACAGCTAGTTCTGCAAAATAGAGTTATGTTCCACAACTATTCAGAGAAAAGAAATACCAGTAATGTCTAACAGTTTGCACCAGAAATAATGCCACACACATGCCTCAATGTAGCTATGGCAACGTTGGCCATACGCTGTTTGTGCCTGAAAGGTGAAGAAGAGAAGCCTCCACTGATGACTCACTCCATCTCTACAACCTTCATGGAATGTGATCACTAATTAATCCAGTCTCTGCGTGTAAACCCATCAAGATGTTCAGTCACACTCTTGAGAACGAAACTCTCTAAGCTGTCATTACAATCAAAGCAGGTCTGTAGATTGTCTTTAGTAACTGGTTCATGAGGGAAAGAGACATTGTTGTTGACTTTCAAATGTATTTTTTGATGCTTTGGGCACCACAAGCCAAGTCTGAGTGCCTTCTGCTTCCATTATATTGGAAAGAAGGCAGACATCTCTATCTCTCTAACTTCAACACTTGGCAACTCGCACTAAAACAATCTAGATAGCTAAAGAGCATTACAGGTAAGAGGGAAAATATGTATTTTTGATTTTAGGGTGAACTGTCCCTTTAAATAGCTGACAATAGCTTATGTCTTGCATCCCATTAGGACCCATTTTTCTTCATCCAGCCGCTTTAAAAGATATGCGAATTTCTAATTAGAAAAATGAGGCTATATTGCTTTTTTAATTTAGAAATAATGAATTTAGAAGTAACACAAAAAACATCTTGAATTATGGTTCACATGTATATGAATGGATCATTGCAGCAGAAATACATGAGCGGTTTGATTGATCACTTAAATTTGCCATCATTAAGTTTTTTTTTAACATTCTTTAAAACAGGCTTATGAATCCTTCAATTATCACTCATTGTGTAAAAGCATTTTCAAACTATGTACTTCCTATCCAGACACACTGTAGGGAAGCATGCTTGGAGATAACTTTAGCTGTAAAGTTTACAGTGTAAACACTTCAACTGGAGCAAATCATTTAGTGCAACTTCCCTGTACTATAGTACAGCAAGTGATACAATGCAGCTGCCGAGAAACTAGGGTTGTTTAATGTTAATGTTTTACCTAATGCTCTTTCCTTCAAAGAGCACAGACCAGAAATAATGCTGAATGAGTTAATGTTGCATTTTCCCCGCCTTAGCCGGTGATGCTCAGCAGTAAAGGTCAAACCCTACGTGGCCTTTTCATCCCTCCGCTGTCCCACTACACAACTGACCTTTCAACTTCCTGTGACCTCTAGAGCAGAAGAGCAACATAAATAAAAAGCCTTCTTTAGAAGTGATACACAGAAACTACAGAAGCAAAAGCTCATCCAACCTTCTGTAACATTTGGTGTCCTTTAAATAAACCCTCAATTAACTAACACATATTTTCCAAATTACTTTGATCCAGAAAAAGAGACATGTTCTCTCAGGATTTAGCTCCCTGGACAGTAACGGCTGCTACTACATCCCACAATAATCATGCATTTAGGAACTGAATCACTGTACAGATGGAGCATCACCATTTAAAGGCACGTGTTACTCTCATTTCCCTGTGTGTATTGTTCTGCTACCGATTGGTATGATAAATATACTGGAAGTTGTAAGAATAAGCATTTTTTAATATTTTCTAAAAATTCCAACCATTTTTCTTACTGTGGGGAGCCTTTTGCTGACTCAGAAGCAAACTAAATAAAACACTTTATTCAATAAAATATGATTTTGGGCCACCCCGGCCAACCTCTCTGCACATTTTTTTATTTATTCTGGCAGTATGTTTTATTGAATGTGTGTGTGCACAGGCAAAGACAAGGGTTTGGGAGTCAAAAAGAAGAGTTAGCTGAAAATATTAACCAAAGTTTTTTCTGGTTTCAATAATTTAGTACTTTTTGTTGTTTTCTATGATAGTAAATTGATTATTTACTGGAACAGACTAAAATGTCTTGACAACTTCCAGATGGACGGTCAGGAAATTAATTTTCTCCTCAGGATAAAACTTTTCCTCAGGTCAAAACTTCACTTTGTCCAATAAATTGTTTTTTTATATTCCTATTATTATCAGCCTCAGGTGTACTTTGTATTTAGTTCTACTTAGGAAATGTTAACGTTCTAACAGCCTGAAAGAAGATTGTGATCATATGTCTGTTTCAGTCCAAAAAAGTTCAGGAGCTTTAATCAAATGTACTGTATACTTCCTCTTTTTCATTCACTGGATTTGGTATTCTACACCTAGCCTTAATATGGGATGGGATTTGCATAAAACTACACTGCAGGAACAATTCATTGACAGTCTCGTTCACCAACCAGGAACAACACCATCGCTTGAAAATGTTCAACAAGGTCAAAGGGCTGGTTGCAGTGCACATATTTCAGGTTGTTATTCTATGAATATAACTCCATACTGGTGTTGCAGTGAGCAAACTGGTACCAGAAGAATAAAAATATGGGGCGCTCCCCAGGATTTTTACAGTATAAAATCACAGTAATGGGGCATGATTTGCAGAGATGTCTTTCAATGTCTTTCCAACATTATGATATTGGTTTCATATCACCTCCCATTAAATTTACACATAACACTGGGGCAAAAGGTCATGAGGGATGTTAACCAATAAGTCTGAAGCATTAATGTATTATGAACTTCTCTATCTCTATATTTCAGAGTACTTCAATTTAGACTCATACATTATAAAGTGAAGAGTCATAGCCCTGATGAAATATTAATTTAGGGCATCCAAGGAAGTGAGTAGGTCCTCCTTGCTGATTTAAAACATGGTCAGCCGATGATTTATGTGAATAAATTAATCCTATAATACATCAGTGAGGTAATAAGGCATTTGCCCTTCTGTTTAGTGAGCATTCATTCATAGCCAGCAGTGGCAAGAATCATGGCTGCTCTCCTCGCTGGTGGTCAAGGGTGGTCATGGAGAATGAGGAGAGGGTCAGGAGCTTGAGGCAGTCGTCGCAGTGTAGGTTTGTTGTAGCCTGATGGTTTATGACTGGGTGACATGAAGGAGATCCTGCAAAGAAAGCTAATAGAATGATGGTATTTTGTGCAACTGTAGTTAAAACGGTAACCCTTTCTTCTCTTTGTAGTCATTAAGTGTCTCTCTGTAGCTGTTTTGCGTCTTATTGTAACTGATTTGTGCCACTCAGTAGTTGTATGGCATACTTATTGTAGTTGTTTTGTATCTTGTTGTAATAATTTAATAACATTTTCAACAAGGTTAATCAAAAACAGAAGCTCCTTAGGTGACACCCAGGCCTGTTCCCAGTAGTCCCGTTGAGTAACCCATTAATCATAGCTGGGGCACCTTGCTGAATCAATGATTTAAGCTTCCAAAGCACTACAATGTGACATTCTTCCTCTCAAAGTGAAAAATGCTGGCACCTTTTTACTGATGTAAAGACTCTGGATGCTCTTCTCTGACAACACAATCCCTCACTGATAAAACCCTTCTCTGGCCATCATTTCCTCCACGTTAACACCCGCTGCACTTCACACTGCTGGCTTTATGAGACTTTCTGTTGTCTAAGGAGAGAAGCTGATCTCATCCTTTTTCATGTGCTGCCACGACAGCAGATAACAATTCAGCTGCCATGTGGAGTGTGGGATTAATGTGAGGCTCAGCTTATGAGTAGAAAAGAAACGTGTAGTGATACAGCCTGAATGGCACTTTCCATCTGTATAATTGGTTGAAATGAGCTATGAGGGCCACTTGCTGACTATGTCTTTCAGAGCTCTTTACATGGAAATTGTGCTCATTGGGCAGTGAGCCCAATGTTGCTCAGTGCAGCAGAGAGAAAGAGGCACATGTTGTCCTGTCAGCACAGTTTAAAGCTACATTAAAAAATATTACAAATAATAAATATATACAAATAATATTTGTATGAACTGTGAAATGTATGTGTGTGTGTGTGTGTGTGTGTGAGGGAGATTCTCCACAGAGAATTATTACCTGACACTGCAGTTCTCTTCAGCTCTATGGAGCGTTTTAGCATCTTTCGGTTCATCGTTTTGCTTTTATGGCTCAAAACTTTTGTTCCCTCTCAAAGCATAATTTTCAGCTGCAGCAGGCATTATTTCAGTGGAAATGCTCTGATAAACTCCCCGTATACCTGCTTAGCAGTTAGTGACTAGCTGGTGAACATAGTGGGACATTTAACAGCTAAAGCGTTAGATATTTCTGGGGGAAACCATAGACATAAATAATTTAACAGTCTATGAAGGATACCAAAAACAAACCTTAAAAGGAGAGTGAATATTGGACTTACATTTGCCAGATGAACAGAAACAAGAGTCCATGTGAATGATAATATTTGTTCACATTTGCTGAATGTTCCACTCAAACTGTGTCAAAGCTGCCAAAAAATCAATTAACCCTGCTTTTATGTTTATCTACAACAAGTGCATTTTGGAAATAAATTCCCATAATGTTAAAGGTGTGTTCACAACTTTGAAATAATTACAGTTATATACTATACTAATATACTATACTATAATCTATCAAAAATATGAGCCGTGGTTATTTTCAGCATAGTTGAGATGAGCTGGAAGGAGCAAACTGACCTTAACAGAAGCGAAGAAGATCATGTTTTAGCATATTTTTCCCTATAAGGATCCCACATCAATAGTTTTAATATCACACGTCCATTCTATAGGAATCTTGTGTGAATCTTTTTATGTAAAGGGTATAGACTCCTATGTATCCTAGATGCTTTAAATCCACATATTGTTCTCAAACTCTTATTTTTATTAACACACTCTAGCAATAGGTCAGCTGGTGACACCAACCCCCATCTGCTACATGCTTATTTATATTCTTTTTCATTGTGCTGCGTCTCATCATTTTTGCAATCACTTTTGTTGCACTCTCTTGCAGTTGAAGTTCAAACTTGAGAAATATATGTCAAGATGAATAATCAGTAGGAATCTTATTAGGAGCTTCAATCAAGCGTCATTAAGAACCTAATTATTGCAATAAACAGACGGAAACCTTGTTTTAAACCAGTGCGTATTTACCAAGGGTAGATTTAGTGACAATTTTTTATACAAATGTTTGTCAGATACACAACAAAACATTATGCTGAACACCTCCACTGAGAAGTTTCGAGTAAAATACTAAGAGCTGAAAAAGGAGAAAGGAGGGCAATATCCGTTCACTACTCATTCTATTTTTACTGGCTAATCTGGGGAATTGACTTTACAACCTTTTCTGCACCATCTTCTAATACCATTCCATTAAACCCCAAAATAAAGATGTCACGACGTGACTGCTTGTTTTATCTTTCATTTTCTCCGCAGTTTATTGACTTCCATCTTTCCCAACTTATATTATGCCTATATCTCCGAAAAATGTTGTACAGCACCAACCTATTGATGACAGTGACAGTAAATCCTCCAACCTACTTCTACATAATGTGTAATGTGATTACGTTAAACCACAAGAGTGACAACAAATCTTAGTGCCGTTTCTTTAATCTGTCACTCTCCCTCTCTCAGTCTGTCCCTTGTCCCCCACAGACATCTGCACGGTCAGTCACTTATATCGGCTCACCTTCAAAACGCCTCTCTCCATCGCTGGATGGGAGGCAGTAGAGACTCATATCTTTCCTTGATCTCAGCAGCGGGAATGGTGAAGCTGTCAGCCCAAACCTTCAGTTAACCTCCTCGAAGCTCACAAGAGACAAGCACCACATCTGCATGTTGAGAGCAGCGTGTTTAATGCGACACAATCTCACCATCCATGCTTGTTAGTCATTGGGTTTGACAACAGCATGAAGTTAAAGTCTACATGTGTGAGATGCTCATCCAACTGAAACATTAAAAAAATTCCTTGAACATAAGAACAAATGAACGGCTGGATGACGACAGAACAATATGAAATAACAAAAGGATGCCTCAAAGAAATCTTAGTAGATGACATTTTAATGTATGACAGGAGAAAAGCGGGAACTATTTTGGGTTACCCAAGTTGGCTCATTAATACTGGTATATGCAGTTGTATCAATGAGTCCAAAGGGTACTGCAATCACACCACAACAGAAGGCACACAGGGGTTTATTCAGTCAATAGTACACCACCATCCATCCTTACATGTATCTCTTTATGCAAATTCCTCTTGACCTCCTATCCAGCTCCTTTCCCTCTTAAGCCACCTAACTGATTTCATCTACTGGCTATCTGCTCAGATCCATACACAAGCTTTAGGGACCTGTTCCTCTTGCTGTGAAAACAAGACCCAAATCCAAGGGACAAACATCAAATGGGTGTCTTTTTTGTCCTTTCATCCTGCTCTTTGTGCGTGCTTCAGAGACATTCCAATAGTGATATGTGGAGGGGCTCAGTCTCAAGGTCTCTGCGGTAGTAAGATTAAGCTTTGATTGCGTCTAGTCAAGCCGGTCCAGTGATCCTTTAGAGGAAAAACAGGATCACTCCCTCTCCTATCATTCCGCTGTATCAGTCTTAGTCCTTTCATTGCGTCTGCCTGGCTCTTTCCCTAAGTACTCGTCTCTTTAGAAGGTCCAGTTTATCAATGGCCAGAGCTTCTCTCAGGGCGCTGAAGAAGGCATGATAGTGGGCTGTGTTGTGAATCATGAGCAGGACTCCAGCCAGCAGCTCATTGGTCATCAGCAGGTGGTGCAGGTACGCCCTCTGGTGGTTCTTACAGCAGTAACAGCCACACCCCTCCACCAGGGGCCTGAAGTCATCCTGGTACCTGGATACAAGTTCAAAAAAAGTTTAAGTAGAATTCAGGAACAGGCACCCTAAAAGTTAACCAAGTGATTCTGCAAGCATTGCCACTTATGAAACCCGTTGGAGTTTTATTATAGCTGCCACAAACCTTTTGTCTTTGAGATTGATCTCAAAGGATGTCATCTGCGTTTGATCATCAAGATTTAAATCTCCATTCTGTTGCGTCTCTCCAGCCATGTCCCTCTCTTCGTCCAGCCCTAGCACTGCCAAAGTAAAAATACATCCATTAATCCTAGCACAGCACAAACTATTCACAGCATTATCTCATTATTTAGCACGAAAAGCTACATACAGAACCATAGCTCTATCTGCCCGGCTGCGTAAATAAAGAAACAAATACTGTAGCTTGACCCCCTTTAAACACTGCTGTGTCCTATATTATCTCCTCCATTAAAATATAATTACTTACTGGCTTTGTTTTGACAACCAAAGCCTGTCTTACACAGATGGGTGTTCACTGCAAGGTGACTTCACTTCATTAAATGAAAAGGAATAAGAAACCAGAGAAGAACCTTGTTTTATCAAGAAGGATGTTGTTGTTTACAGAGGGAGAGAGAAATAGGAAGAAATACACATGATTAAATATGGAGATTTAAGGGCAACAACAGAGCAAAACGGGCTTAGTGCAAACTGAAACGGGTGAAGCAGAGTGCAACAAAGCAAAAAAAGGAAATAAGTTTAAGAGACAAAATGAGGCTTGACCAAAGCTAATGTAAAAGATGTAAAGGATGGAAAAACAATTCTGCCTTACAAAAGCAGAGAGCAGTAACTACAGAAACAGGCTACTTAACCAATCTGTGAAGCAGATTATTGTAAATCATAATTTTATGCCTTTTAGACTGATTGTTAAAAAAGAAACATTTTAGATAGTGCACTCGATGTTTGTACATCTAAAAACTGCTGAGAAAACCCACCCACAAATAAAATATGTTCTTTGTCTTCATCTTTCTTTTCCGAGGCAGGGGGGAGTATGGTGTGAGTAAGATAGTGAGTCTGTGTTTGTGAAGTACGAGGCGTCAGACTGTCTATGTTGTTAGAGAAATAAAGGTCAAAAGTTGGAGAAAAAGGAAAACTTCAAGAAGGTTAGAAGGATGGAATAGGGTAAATAGCATGTGGTGTGCCGTGTCAAAAACAGGGCTTTGTAATTGGCTGAGAGGGGACTTAGAATTTCAGGTTTGACATCATCAGTGCTCTCACCTCCACTGAACTCTATTACGCTCCCTGTTCAGAATTGATTAGTGCTGTCTGACACTATATGCTGCAGGATACCCAACTTCACTCCATCTGTCAGACGAGTTTCACGCAACTTTTTAATGAGGCACAATGTCCTCAGCAGGCTGAGTCAGTGCAAATCCCACAGCTCTTGTCGTAACACTTCTTTAGCTTTTCACTTGGGACAACAATCAGTATGACGGACCTGTATCTAATTGTTGCCTTACTGGAGTTGCTGTGGGATACATACACCATTGATTTAATTTTACCAGCTGGATTTCTTCCTACCCAAATTACTTCTGTGTTCAGAAAACACACACCAGCCATTACACACACACACAAAAAATCAAACACATCACACACTTAAATATCCATGACCTCTCTCTGATTTCTATATAAAATCACACACACACACACACACACACACAAACACACACACACACACACACACACACACACACTCTAAGACTTCCACTCTGGTTGGTCGTTTCCCTTTTTTTGCATATTTAAGCCCCAAAAACGTCTAAACGAAAGGCACATCTGATGAAATGTTTTTTATGTTTTCACCCGCAAGCGTATTCATGTTAACAGGGCTTAAGAAGAACAAGAAAGAGGAAGAGGTAGATGCTCTAACATGGGAATGTTAGAGCAGCCAAAAGTAAACAAGCTTGATCTGCATCTGCTGATGTATTCAATTCATTGATGTTACAATATCAAAATTAGTTTGGAGTACAAGAGAATGATTAATGAATAATTATTAATTGAGTTTGGTGCTGAATCACTGTCAGCACAGCTGCCAATTAAGTTAAGCTTTCTTCCATAACTTGTGGTTTAGTTTTATCTGAGCTTTTGATTTACCCTCTAAATGATGTAACATGTAAAAAGAAAAAGTTGTAACTAAACTATTCCTTAGCACAAGTATTCACCACACTGAATTAAAAAAAAAAAAAAGATCACTTAAAAAAAAAAGTATTCACCACACCTGCGTGGGGTGCTCTACCTGCCAGCTCCGGGTCCGGGGGAAATGTCAAAGCTGAAGCAAAGAGCGCAGCCTCGCTCCGTCACCTGGAAGGGGAAGAAACTCTCAAACAGGTCCACACCGGCCTCCACGCACGCCAGCACCTCATCAGGTTGTCCTACACCCTGCAGCAGTCTAGCAGTCACATCACAAACAGCAGAAAGAACTGAATTAAACATTGCATTAATCACAAACACAAGGGTCTACATCATATGTGTGTGTTTGTGCTCTTCATGGGCTTTCAGTAAACTGGCTCCCTCTGACTCTCCGCCTGCAGGCATCAAGGTCAAGCCCAATATAGCATTTGATAATGATTCTACTCCACTTTCCAGTAGGAAGCAGCATCTCCTAACAGCCAGAACTAACAGGGATGGTGGCGTCACATCGTTATTCCATATGAGCTCAAATGCCGCTCCTGGATATAGACTACGGCTTCTTTCAGGTCCTCTTTCTCAAACTAAGAGCTACTGCCAGACCCTCCGTCACTTCCAGGAGAGGAGCACTTATATGTGGCACAGTGAAGGCAGGCAATGAAAAGCCTCTGAAAGGCTACCAGCTTATGTAGTTATGTTTGGAGAGTGAGAAACATCTAGAGAAAGATTAGCCTGTACTCAGTACTGATTCTTCCTCTCGATTCCGATTCTTTAAGGGGTGGAGTTCAAACGGGTCACATGCTTATTTCATAGATAAGTGGTATTCAATGGTGGTTTACAGTTCTACCCAATAAGATGAGAGACAATGGAGCCGAAACGTAGATGGCACCGTTCATCATAGACACTCCAAAGTACGCCAGCACACACCAAAATATAAAGTTTGAATAAAACTGTGTTCACTTCCTTTGAGGTTATATTAGAGGTGAAACAATTAGTCAACAAATAGATTGGTTTATTAACAGAAAATTAATCTGCATTAATTTTTCCTAATCATTTATTAAACTTTTTTTTCAAACAAAAAAACTTGACTCCAACATGCTGCTTTCCTCTGTTTAATATAATTGTAAACTGAATATATATTTTAGGTGTTGGATTTTAGTCTTTATAAAATGGTAATGGACCTTTTCAAATCCTAACCCTCAAAATCAACACATTCATTAATGATTAAATCCTTAGTTATTGTCCCTCTGGTGTTTTTTGTTTCTGTATGGATTTACTGCAGAGCATCTACAGTCTGTTCCTAAATGGGTGATTAAAATGCCTTTGTGTTACATCTATCTTATTGATGTCAAGATAGTAAATAACATAGAGTATTTTCAAATTGAACACTACAGACGAGTGTATGATTAGTGGGAGAGAAATCTCTGTGTTCAATAAACCCATTTCTCAGTCAGAAGCTGACCTTGGTTTGTCCTCAGGCAGCTCTTTGGTCACAGCAGTGATGAGCTGGGTCCTCAGGCCCCGGTCCATGGAGCCCGTCTGCAGGCCATCCAGGCAGAATCCTGCCACTGGCCTCTTGGCTGTCTCCCTGGCTGAGCGCACCCTCTCTTCCAGGATGTCTCCTCCCTCCACCACCCCAAATAT